>CM038231.1:57473050-57577124 GCA_021442155.1 Cymbidium sinense | reverse complement strand
AAATACCCACTTTTCTTTAGTTGTAGGCGATGCATTCAATGCATTGACACCTTTTATTCTTTATGATAGCTTTATAAAATTGTTTGATAATTTGTTTAGCTTGTGCATTAAAAATGGCATGCCTTTTATAGTTTTTTTATGATTGGTGATTATTGTATGGCTTGGATGCGATTAGGCTCTTAGGATAAAAATAAATTTTCTATTCCATTAATAACTCATAACTAAACTTTTAAAATAACTCATAACCTTATATAAAAATCTAGGCATTAAATCAAGATAATAAAATATTTAACAACCTCTTAGCTAGATGTTTTATGTTTAATATCATGCATAACCATCTTATTTCACTCTTGTTAAGAGAGGGCTTCCATCTTTTCTAGATAGAATGAGCTTATCTTTGAGAGCCTATGATAGAATAACACCTCTTTCCCTTTTGATTTGTCCCATAACCCTTCTCATGCACTTAGGCATACAATATCCTATAGCCTATGTTAAAATAAAGAATCCCAAATTAAATAAAAGTTGATAAAAAAGTTTGCATTAGATTAAGTCATTATTCATACCCCTCATGATCTAGTCTCTTAGGGAGTGGGTTTAAGGACTTAGTTTATTTTCTAAATGATAACAACCTAGCCATCTTGCAAAAGCATATGGCTTGCCTACATGGATTTAAGGAGTAGGAGGAGTTAGCTGGCTGCCACTCCAGGAGATTATAAGTCTAGCAGTCAGGTGGTTTACTCACTTTTATAGAGGTAAATTATATACCCACTTTTACCTTAGATTTAGGTCGTGCTTTAGCCCCCGCCAAAGCTCCTTAGAATTAGGATCTGAGGTTGCTGCTTTCCCTTTTTGGGCTATAAGTGTAAATCTTCACCTCTTAGGCATTTTCACAATCATGTATTGTGGAATTATAAGCCCTAGATTTATAATAAAATTCCAACTCAAACATATAATTCTCCTCAATTTCAAACATATAAAGCCTAACCATAGGATAGTTTGGTATGCTCACTAGGTTTCCTAGTATCATGAGCATCCCTTACTCATCTCCCTTTAGCTTCGATAATAAGTCTTTCATTCAATCTATCCTATTTGATCTTCCAAATATAACTAATTTATTAAAAGTCCTATCTTTGAATTCTTTGGAGACAATAATCGCCTACTTTAATCGAGAGTATTCTTTAGGGATTCACTTTCCTTAAGATGTAATTAACTATGGAGGCTTGCCTCCATAGAGAACTTAATGAACCTAGTTTAAATAAACTCTACTTTAGTTTTCCATATAAATTTTGAGAAAAATCTCTGGTATATTTGAAGACCCATCATGACTTAAGAGTCCTTATTAGGTGATTAGATCCATCGTATGGTAGTGATTTCTATCTTTTGAGATAGTGTACTATTCCTTGATGTACCCAATCACCTCAATAAGTACATCCTCAGATCTGCATGGTGTCCTCTCACATATACTCACACAATGAATCCAAAAATGAACACCACATAGGCAAAACATCATATTTAAAATTTTGAAGAGATTGACTTATTTTCCATTTCTTTTCAATGTTATTTGAGGTGGTATGACTTTACCATTTTGAATTTTATTTCAAGAATTTCTTTTGATATGAAGGAAGTAGCTCTAACACTATCTTTAATAAATTAATAAACCTCATGATCTATTCATTTAGAAGGGATGTGCTGCTAAAGAGGCATGTATGAATTATACTTTTTACAACACAAAGAAGACTAAAAGTAATCTCAAATTATAATAAAATCTTTAACAACTATGCTAGACATCATGATAATGTCAAGCAAGTCATAAGACATTGCAATATATTTGCCTTATGTTCACTTTGTATGAAAGCATATAATGCCTTAGAGAGAAAACTAAGGCTTTCTTCATTAATTTGGACTAACAAAGTCCCAAGTGATTTATCTATCAATCTATTAGAGATAGAAGTTACATAATTTCACTCAAAGAGATAGAAATATCATCCTTAGGTCCCAATCCTAAGGTCATGATTTTGATTTCTTTTTAGAAGGATTGAAATCTTCATTTATTTTTAGGAATTATCCTTAAAATTAATTAAGCCATTTATAAAATATCAATTGCTCAATGGGAGAAGACTCCCATTAATGAAGTTGATTTAAATTTATTAGGTTTAAATTTCATTTATTTCAACTTTATCAAGAGAATCAAAATTCTCTTTCATTGCCTTCCCTTTTCTTCTATTAATCAGGAGCAAAAGTGAGATTTTTTTTATCATGTCATTTTTGTTCACAATATCAACTTCCTCATTTGACTCTCTCCTAAACTCTTAATGATTCAAAATTTTGGAGGGTCTAAAAGAGGGTTATCTCCAAGTCACTCCCTATAATTGGCAAATCAACTTGAACAACTAATTTTCCGAAATTTGAATGGACATATGGAGATAAATCAAGATTAAAGCTGATTTGTATTTATGAAAATGGCCTTCTATGAGGATAGAAGGCTTAGAATTAATTCCTTAATTGACCTTTGCCTAAGGTCAATATGGCATTCTTTTAGGATGATTTTCATATCTATCCTCCTTTTTATAATTCTCATTTGAGTTGATTCTTTTTTTTAAATTGCAATTCAAGCTTCAATCATGGTGGTAAGGGGAAATAGGTAAGACTATGCTTCCTTTGACTTAGATTTTCTTAGGATTTGAAGGAACTCATTTATTTTAATATACACCCTTAGGTGTTTGCTACCTTTGAATGTATTAGAACAAAGGGAACCAATTTAGAACACTATCCTAATTTTCTTTAGCTTTAGGATAAAGCCAAAGTAGGATCAAAGACAAATTTAACTTTGAGATTTATTTTTGAGATTTGCATTTCAAAATTTGAGATAATTTTCAAACTTATTGAATATGACATTTCTTTTCCACATTGGAATGATATAAAATTCGTCTTGACCAGACTTAGGTCTAACATAAATGACTTAATTTTCATTTGTTTATCTCTTTTTTTTTCTTATTTTGGGATTTGGTTCTAGGACCTAGCCATTTAACTATGGTAAATGAAGAGTTTTAGAACCTTAGTTCAGGATGTTGGATGAGCTCAACCAAGGATGAAATGAAGAGGCATCCAATGAAAAGGAAGGGAGTTTTGACACGTGAGTGGCACAAGTACCCTACCAATACATATAAATAATAACTTATTTCTAAAGATGGAAAGAGGGACCCTTCCCCAATGGAGTCGCTAGAAAATATCTCTATGGAAAAAATTTATGACACCACATAGAGTTTAGAAATTTCTTATTTTGATGATCAAATGAGTAATTATGGAATGAACATATTAACTCAAAAGATAAACTTGTTTTCCTATAATGGATTCAATCATTTAATAAAAGACTCCTAAGGCTAATGGGTATTTCATGTACAAGATAGTTTTCCTCTGAACTACATTGGAAGGTAGAATAGTGTTTATTTTAAACTAGGTTCATGGTTCCCTATAGAGGCAAGCCTCTATAGTTAATTATATCTCAGGAAGAAGGGTCTCTTCCTAAGAATACTCTCGATTAAAGAAATAAGTTATTATTTTTAAAGATTTCTAAGTTGATTTTCAAAGGAATGATATTTGGAATTTTCAATTAGGAATGATCCAAGGTGGAAAGAGATCTTTTTAGAAGCTAAATGGGATGAAGTAGGAAATGTCTATCAATAGTATGTTGCCCATTCAGCATTTCAACTATCCTATCATTAGGCTTTAAATTTTGGAATTTAATTTTGAGTTGACATTTTCTTAGAAGTCTAGGGATTAGATTGGAGCAGCATAAGACTGTATAAATTCCTATGGTTGAAGACTTAACTCGGAGGAGGATGCATCAAAACTTAAGTCTACAATTGCTTCTAACATAAGTCAGATGCTCGACCTAGTTCCATTTTGGAAATTATCGATCATTCCTCTCACTTGAGGGAACTTACCTATCCCTAACTTTTCTGGACTTACAACCAGCTTGGAGGGGCTACCAGCTAACACCACCTAAGTGTATTTTAAATCCATGATGCTAAGTCTCATGTATGTGAGATGACTAGGATATTTTCTTTTAGGAAAAGAATCTAAGAATCCTACACTCGCTCCCTAACCCTTAAGATCAAGGAAGAAGATTTAGATTTAAATGCAATTTATGCCTACATGGTATGTAATTTGAAGAAAGTCATGGTCCAAATCAACAATGGAAGGTAGACTTCCCCAAGAAGGCAATCATTCTCACATGTCAGATGTCTCTTATGTGCAATGGGTGAAGTGCCTAATTTAAGAATTGAGAGCAATATGTTTGTATGATTTTTGAGAGCTAATTATTTATAATTGATTTTAAGTTATTCCTAAGGCTTTAGTTTATGTGAGGTTTTGAATTTCTTTACTTTTATATTTAAGTTGATTAGATTTAAGTTGGGTAAAAATTTAAATTTTTCTATGAGCCTACGTCCAGACAATCATCACAGAAAGCACAACATAGAAAGAAACCTGAAAAGGTTGATTCTATTATGCACTAAAAATAAATCAAGCTAATTTAATTTTAAGGAAAGGTCGATGTAGTTGGGTATCATTGTACACCCTGGAAAAAAGAGCAAACGGACAGCTGAGCTCTACCCTTCTACAGCCCAGCCTAGAACTATAAGTTTAGATCTATCTTCTTTAGGATCATCTCCTTCTTGAGACCTCCATTGAATTTCATAGGGGACCACTACACCTATCTTTTGGTAGGGTTAGCTCCTACTAATCCTAAACCCCATAGATCCTAACCTAATTCTTAGGTCAAATTTACATTTTAAATTTAAAAAATGAATCCTAAGCCTTGCCAAATAGATGCTAGGAAAATACAAACAACACAGGCAGTTATATTTCATAAACATATGAGCCTAGCATTAGGTGTTTGCCAAGCCCTCCTGTCCTATTGGGCTATGCTTAAGGACTTAAGCATACCTATAAGAAAATAGTATTTATAATTTATTTATGATAGCAATCCTTTCTAGCATAGCTAGGAGATAATGTTTATTCTAAAAGAATATCCTATCATCGAGTCTAACGGTCAAACAATCCTAGACATATAGTTTAAAATAGTACACCACAAAGACATGAAAATTAAATCACATCACAACATAAAGAATCATAAAAAATCACAAAATGACCTAGCATAGGCCTAGGGTCTATGACCTAATGATCTAGTGTGTGAAGGAAATAGGCTTGTGTGGCAAGACTTTGCTAGGCATTTTTAGTTGAAGTTTTAATTTGGAGTTTTAGTTTCCTTGGTTTACCTTTGGGTGGTTTCAATTTAGATGATTCAATGAGTTTGTTTTCAATTTCAAGTTTTCATGTTCACTTTTATATATTAAAGTGAAATTTAGGTTTTCAAGAATGAAGAGTATAATAGATTTCACTTTTGGGTGGAACTCATTCTATTCAACATCCTAACCCCTAGTGGAATGAAACCTTCAATTTAGACTCATTCATGATGAAGATTCATCCCAAAAGTATAACTATGATCCTTAAGTATCTTAATTAATCCTTTAGATTCATTTAGATGATTTGAGTTTGAATTCAATTTGGATTTTGGATTAATGTTTTGTACTTTTTAATTCTTTTAGAATTTGATTATTCATTTCATTTCTTTGATTTAATTTAATTTTCATTATTGGTTTAGTTTATTTTTAATTTAATTTGATTTGTTTCATTTGATTTGATTGGAATTGGTTTAACATTTATTTTGAATTATATTTATGTTTATTGAATTCATATTCATTTATTTTGATTTATGTTAACCTAAGACACTTAGGTTAGTGTTTTAATTCATTATTTGGTTATATTGATTGTGGATTAGGATTTCATTGATTTGTTTGATTATAAGCTCGTTAGCCTTAAGGTTTAATTAAACTTAATAATTCATTTTTAGTTTCATTAACCCATAAGTATGAAAGTAATCAAATTCTTTTATTTAAAATGTTGGAAGAGTTATTATTTGAATGTTATGATGTTAATGAGGATTATTTCATGTTATTTTATGAATTTTTTTCATTTATTATTTGATTTCTATTGACCTAGATATTTGGAAATTCAACAAATCCCAATCCAAAGGTCAATTGGGTTTAAAATTCTTATGATAAGTGGGTCTCCTTGCCAATTTAATATTTCCATAGTTTCATATTATTTAGATACATAATTAAGATATAATTAAAGTTTTCATTATTTCATTAAAACCTAAATTAAGCCTAATTTAATGAGGACTATTTGGGGATTTTATTTTTCCTTGATTCCCTCTAGAATGTGCATCCAAAGAGGGTTCATTCATGATTTTTGGAGTTTTGGTTGATTTATTGTGCTATTCCTAAATTGAGGTTATCTATTTATATTATTTAATTCAATTAATTACCAAATTAAATAATTATGTGATTTATTAAGTTTGAATGGGTTTCATTGATATTTTTAAGTTCATTAGAGTTTTTTATGTTGATTTGAAGTGATTTGATTCATTTTGATGATCTATTTCATTTAATTTTAATTTATTTAGTTAAAATTAAAGTTTAGAGTTTGAAATTTGATATTTTTTGAATTACATTGCAATGATTCATGAAAATTTTTCCTTAGGTGTATTTAAACCTCAATTTTGGTTCTCCAAAGTTTCATTTCAATTGAATTAATGTTTTGTGGTTAATTTGAGTTTAATATATTTTATTTAAAGTCAAATTAAACCAAATTTATCCAAAATTAATTGGGGATTTTGGGTTTAATGAATTCTAACATTGAGATGAATCCATAAAGCCCCCATTTTCATTTTTTAGATTTATAATTTATTTTCGATGGTTTTTTTAGGTTTCAAACTTTTTTTAAATTTTTTTAATTAATTTAAACAGAATTTACCATTTTAAAATGGTGGTGCTGATGTGGTGCCTTCGCCATGTGGTGTGACACCATTGGGCCACGCAGAACTCGTGTGGCGGCCACATCAAAAGCAATGCCATGTGGGAAGGAAGTCAACCATATGATCAAAGATCAGACAATCCCAATTCATTCTATGATTTCTTTAAGGTGTTTAATTAGCTTGTGTGGCTTGATCACAGTTGTTCATTCCAAATAAAAGAAATGGAAGATGGAGATCATTTCTCGAGCATCTTTGGTGAGAGACGAATGCCGTCCATCAAATCTGATAAATTTTGACATGATTTCAATTCCAAAATCATCAAGGATCAATTTGCAATCAATCTATATGGTTTGATTCCCATGGGGATCGAATTTATTTCACAAATGACCAAAATCAAATGCTATAGAGGTTGGTTGTCAGGAATAACTCAATTTTGGCAATCTCCAGTAGTGGGATTGACCCGAACACCTTTGGCTCATGGGATGAAGATGTGCACATGATTTGGTGGTTTGCATCCCCGCTAAATGCCTTGGAGACCAACGTGCGGCCATTTTCTATCGAGTTTGACTGTTCTCTAGTTCACTAGCAGGTCACGGTGAGGACTTGTTTGAGGTCACCTTGACCTCTAGAATGTGTTGGAACATTCAATTTGAGGTGAAACACTCCCTCTATCATTTTTCCATTAAAACTTGATGTGTTAGGGGAATGCTTCCTTTCTTCTTATCCTCCCTTTGTGAGTGTTTTGGGATGAAAAGAAGGGGAGAAGCTCTCCCCTCTTTCTATACATGGCCGAGAGCCATGTATTTGACGTTCTAGGTGGACGGATTCCAGCCACCGGTGGCAAGAGGGTTGGCCAAAGGGTGGATTTTGTCCCCCTTGGTCTTTTGAGTGTATTTGGATAAGAAATTTTTGGGGTGGAATTTATTTCCTCCCCTTTTCTCCCTTCACTGTGAGCTTAGTTTCTCTTGGCTCTCCAATGTCTCTTCTTCCCCTTCTTCATGGAGGAGGCCAATTCCTCTTTTTCTTCTTTTGGAGGCCTCAATTAATTGGAATGAATCCAAATTACCTCAAGCCAAGAGATGGATGTGGTATGGAGGAGGGGAAATGAAACTTAAAATTTTCTTCATGGGTTCCAAGTCTTCTCCTATTATTATTTTACCCCTTTGATTGTTATTATTATTATTATTATTATGACTTTTGGAATCACCACCAAAGCCCTTATGCTAGTGTTTAGTTGCCCAAATCAAACCTAAGGTGAGTTTGAGGTTAAATCCAAATTAATTTGAATTGGATTGGACATTTGAACTCAATTCAAGCATTTGGATTCAAAGTGTTTTGATTTTGATTTAATTCATTGAATTTTGGATTCAATCATCTTTAATTAATGATTTATTCTATTTTGATTTGATTAATTCATTTAAGATTTGAATTAATTTTGGATTTCATTTCACCTTAACCCATTTAGGCCTAAATGGATTAAGCTTGATTACAATTAGGTTTAAATGACCCATTTAACTCAATTTGATTTTGTTTGGACTCCAATCATGTCAATCACATATGTGAGATGATTTAGAATGATTAATTTTATTTAATTTTAATTTTATTTCAATTTGAACCCACTTAACCCAAAATGGGCTTAATGGATTAAGCTTTGGTTTCATTTGGGTCAAATGACCAATTTGACCAAATTAGACCCCATGATGGGTTTGATTATGTTTGATTATCATTTCCAAATGATTTTGACCAGTCAAATTGAGTTGATTTCAGTTTGATTTGGGTTTGAACCTAATAGGACCCATTTAGGTTCATTTAGACTAAGTGGCCTATTTAACCTAAGTAAGGCCTAAATAAATTTAAATTTCTGTAGATTCATGATTAAACAACTATTTTATCATTTGGAATGATTTCATTTGTCAAATTTTGATGGCTTAACCATTGACTAGATTTGATTTTGATTTAAATTTGGATTCATTCATTTGATTTAATTTCAATTCATTTTAATTTATTTTAATTTAATCCAAATTTAGAAATTAGGTTGAGTCTACCTAATCTCATTAGGTTAGATCAAACCCAAAGAAGATGTACTAGGTCACTAGATGTAGTGTCCTAAGCACTTAATTAGGAGACTCCTAATCTAGGATTAGGTATCCTAATTATTGATTTTAGAAGTGATGTTAACCTCATCCAAAAATGATGTCAACACTACCCTAACTAGTCGCTTAGCTAAATGGGCAGTCCTCCTCCTACTTCAATTTGATATAACTTTTGTCCCACAAAAGGCAATAAAAGAGCAAGCACTCATTGATTTTTTGGTCGGTCATCCCTTACCTACAAACTTTCTACTCAATGATGAATTTCCTGCTGAACTAATATTCAAAGTGAAAGAAGCTCAACAATCATATGAATGGGAGCTCTACTTCAATGGTAAAGCCAGCTAAACCACTCGGTTTACCTACAATACATGTCAAAATTGGCTTAATATTTGTAAAATCTCAAGGCAATATTCTCCAATATTTATATAGTCTAATGGAACTACAAACCAATAATAAAGTTAAGAATGAAGCATTAATTATCAGTTTAAAGCTTGCAATTAACATAAAAATTAAGAAGCTACAAGTTTATGGAGATTCTCAATTTATAATCTAACAAATAATTAAGACTTTCAAGATAAACATGCCTGAATTTACACTTTATTGTAAGCATGTCTTGGAGCTTCTGAAACAAATCTTTGAAGTAATAACTTTAAGGGTGTCACATCAAAGCAATAGCAAGGCTCACACATTAGCTAAATTGGCTCAAGAAATGATAAACCCTCAAGAAGAGCCAATTATAATAATACTCTAAAGCAAATTAGCATTAGGACCAATCCTTCTACAAATCTTTAAAGCTAAAGAAAATAAAAAAATTTCAATGATAATAAAAAAGATGATTGGCGAGAAGAGGATGATTTTGATGAATCATAAATCCAACACAAATGTTGTTTTAAGAGATTGATTTTGATGAAGAAGACATTTTAATAAATATTCCTTGATACTTCTCATTGGCCCTAAAGAAGCTAGTTAAAATAACATTAATTAAAGGCTCAAGCTCAGTTGTTTAAGAGGCTCTAGTAAGGGGATAACACCCAAAATTCTATAGGATATGGAAAGTTCACCACATGGAGATTAGGATATATTGTTTTGGCATCTCAATCAATGAGCTTCATGCTATATCCTACAAAGAAGACGTCCTTTTGGAAACTACAAATGAACAAAGGGATGTTTCACATGAAAAGAGAATATACTCGAAGAGGAACTAATAATTGACCTCGAAGAAGCCCCAAACTAATTCAAAGAAAGAAATCAAGCTACTATTAATGAACTCTAGGAAGTCAACCTAGGTCTTCAAGAAGAGCCTAAGATGACCTTTATTAGTGCTAACCTCGTATCAAAAATATCAGAGGAATTAAAAGCACCACTCTGTGAACACAAAGCTTCCCATGGAATTACAATGAAATGCTAGGCCTATCACTAGATGTAGTTGTACATAAGCTTGCCATTAAACTTGATGTACAGCGCAAACTAAGCATCAAGATAATGTGATTAAAATTTGAAGAGCAAGTAATTGTTGAAACCAAAAAGCTCATTGAAGCAAGATTCATCTAAAAAGTGAAATATGCGACTAGATTGCCAATATTATCCAAGTAAAAAAGAAAGAATGGACAAATCAGCTCGTATTGACTTCAGGGATTTAAACAAAACATGCCCAAAAGATGACTTCTCGCTACCAAATGCAAAACTCATGGTAGAAAACACATCAAACTATGATATGTTCTCTTTCATGGATGGTTTATTGAGCAATAACCAATTTAAAATGCCTCCAGAAGATGAAAAACATATACTGAGAGAACCTTGAACTAACATCAAGGCCAAATATAAAACATTAATTGTGGGTCTAGAGCTAGCAATTAACATAAAAATTAAAAAGTTTATATTTACTGAGATTCTCAACTCATAATTCGACAAATAATTAGGACTTTAAAGATAAATATGTTTGAATTGGCACTTTATCATAAGCATGTCTCAAAGCTTCTGAAATAAATCCCTGAAGTAATAATTATAAGTGTGTCACATTGGGACAATGGTAAAGCTAATGTATTAGCTACATTGGCTAAAGAAATGGCGACCTTCAAGGAGAGCCAATTACAATAATAGTCTAAAGCAGGCTGGCATTTGCACCAACTCTCCTACAAGCCTTTAAAGCTAGAGAAAATTGAGAGTTTTCAATGATAACAGAAGAAGATGACTAGCGAGAACCATTCATCACCTATCTTAAAGGCAGTGAATTGTCAAAGGATAAATCAAAAGCTCATTAAATTTCACAAAGAGCACTATGATATGCTCTTGTGAATGATACATTATATCAGTGTTCATTTGACCAAATGAGGTTGTGATGCCTAGGACCAATCGAAGCAAAGATAGTGATGGATAAAGTCCATGAAGGGTTGTGTGGTACACATCAATCTAGTCCTAAAATGAAAATCTAAATCAAATGAATGGGATATTATTGGCCTAGTATGGAGTTGACCTCACTTTCGAGTGAGGATTCATCATTCATATCCTAAACTTAGGGATCTCCTAGACACTAGAATCTCGTTAGTCATAGGACTCTTCTAGTGATTAGGTGAACACTAAACCCAAACCTAGAGACTTAGGAAGTTGTACCATAGGCTTAGGCTATGCCTTAGGATAAATAGGGAACCTACCTATCTTACGGCTTAAACCAAGACCTATGCCTATCCACTCATGCAATCCAACCTAAAATCATTACAATCAAACCCCAATTAGATTTTGTTTCATATCCAAGCTCCAAGACAAAATGATTTGAACCCAACCCCATCTTAACCCCATGATCCAATGCTATGGATCAAACCCAAAGCCTGTTCAATTAAACCAAATCCAATTGAGCTTCACAAAAGCACTCCAATCATTCAAATCTCTATCTCAAACGTTCCCAAAACCTATAATCAAGCCAATTGAGCCAACAAAACCAATTTAACCTAACCTACCATTTGACTTAAAGGGTGCAAATGAGCCAAAATCCAATTAAATCTAAATCAATTGTAATCAAAGTCACCAATCAATCCTAAATCAATCATCAAACTCAATCCAACCTAATTCAACCCAATCCAACTCAATTAACCTCTTTAGCTCACTTGACCCAAAGCGACCTAAAGGACCCATTTGATCCAAACTCTAATCCAACCCAAATTGGATTGAACCAACCCATTTAATACCTTCTATAATGATCACCAATCACCCTTGATTGTCCAATTGCAATCAATTGGGTCAAACCAAGCTAAATTGATCACTTGACCCAAGTTGACCCAATTAGCCTATATGAACCAAATTGAATCAAATTCCATTCTAAATTCAATTGATTGAAATCAATACCTCCAATCAATCATAAATTAACCATCGAACATGATTTGACCACCAAGATCTAACCAAACCCAATTGGCCCATTGACCCAATTTGACCTAATGGGATAAATTGAGTCAAATCTCATTCCACACCCAATTGATTGAAACCAATGCTTCCAAACAATCATGAATTGATTATTGACCATGATCAAACCCTTGATTGAACTCAATTTGACCAAACCAACCCAATTGACCCATTTAGCCTAAATTGACTTAAAGGGTTCAATTGAACCAAATCTTTCCTAAATCCAAAGATTTAAACCAACACCTGCAATCATTCTCAAATCATCAATTCGATCTAACCCAACCCCTAACCCAAGTCAATTTGGTCAATTTGACCAAATTGGTTAACTTAGCCCATTTGACCCATATGAGCCAAATTCAAATCCACTTCAAATCAAATCAAATCAATTGAGACAAAACATCCCAAATCATCATTTGAACACATTTGAATATTAGTTTGACCCAATTTGACCAATTGGTCAACCTAACCCAATTTGACCTACATGGGTCAAATTGAGCCAAACCCATTCAAACCAAGTCCAAACCCAACCGAACTTAGCATGACCCATTCTTGGGTCACCATGGGTCAGCCCAAATAAAACCCAACCCATCTTGAACTAAATTAAGCAAAAACCCCTTGGGAAAACCCCTCCAAATGGGACAAAATCCCCATTTGGATGGTCAAACCCACTCTCCAACCCTTAGCAGCCACCTTAAGCTCAAATTGGACATGAGGATCACTAGCTCACCCAAAGCTGATTGGGTCAGCCATGAGCCAAATGGAGGTGAGCTAACCCAAGCCACCCCATTGGAACACTTGGAGGAGGTGGTACAGTCTACCTCAGCCCTTGCCAACCCACTCCCTGCCTTCATCCACTCAAGGCGCACCACCTCAGCCCACCACTGACATCTCCGGTCACCTACCCCGACTGAAAGATAACCAAAAGCTGAGGAAATCCTAGCCATTGGATCCCTCGGGGAGGAGGGTATACTCCTCCCCATCTCATTTCAAACATAAACAGAGCTTTGAGTGAGATGAGCTTCCAAAGAGCCTTCCAGACCTCCATTTAGCTTCCCATCATCGCCATAACAAACTCGAGCCAAATGGAGCCCCTTCTTTGTCCAACTCCACCTAAACTCCATCAAATCTAAATTAACTTCACCCACACCTTCCTCAAGCTCTGGATATCCAAAATAAATCACCACCGAATGATGTCTATGGTGGTGTTTGGTCCATTAAGTGAGCTTCTCAATAGGCTTCTCGCCTCAGACAATGATCTTGAGCTCCAGCAAGGTATTTTTTTTTGGAAAATCATAGAAAATCCAATAGGAGTTGGTCTTTTGTGAAGTATTTTGTAATTTCATGCGATTTCCACCATATGATCTCCTTATATCTCTTCCCACAAAGGTTTTGGAGTCAATCCTGATGCTTCACGAGCTCTATCAAGCTGAGATTGAGCAAAAGAGGGTGGATGGTGTCCATCTTTTATTGCTCGAGGGATGAAGGATCATCTTCCGTTCTAAACATATGGCTGTGATTAATTCAATGGAAAATCTCAATTTAATACATGAAGAATTGCATGACTAATTCCCACCATCTGATCCGAGATCAGACGGGGGGATGAAGCACGTCCACCACTGACTCAACATGCCACGTTGGATGGTTTAAGTGGCCAATTCCATGGCACCATGTGGAAAGCATCGCCCCGTCAGCTCCCATGTCATTAATCATCCTAAACTTCAAAAATTCATTACTAATTGTAGAAAAATCCTAAAATATGAGTAAACCCATTTAGAAAGAGTAAATAGAAGATTTTAATAAAAATAAATTCCTTATGGTTTGAATAGTGAATATAGCTTAATTAAGGTTTGAATTATTTTTTAAATTAGCTTAATTAAGCCATAATTATTTGGCCAATTGATCTCAAATTTGAAATGTTGATCTAATGGGATGTCCTTTGACTCCCATAATTTTCTTGGGATTTGTTGGCTAGGTAATTAGGAGAATTTGAAATCACCCTCATTAAGTGATTTGATAATCATTTAAAATTCTAGATAATAAAAATTAACTAATTAAACTTGATTAATCATTGATTAATAGTGGAATGATGAAGTGGAATGATTAGGACCTCTTTCCTAATTACTTTTCCAAATTCATTTCATTAAAGAGGAAATTAATTTATAACTTAGTTAAGGAATCAGTTAAGCAATTGATGACTAAATTAAATCAAATTAAAATGATCATTGCTTGAGATAATTAAATTTGAATTTGTGGGTTCCTCTTTATGTGTTTAATAACATAAAGATCCTTAAGGAAATTATGATTAACCAATGGGTGTGGGAAAATCATATAAGTACTTAATTAGGTTCTTTAATTTAATTAATACTTAATTATGAGCTTCATTACATTAGGTCTCTAAGTGCATTGTAATTTTAATTTCTCATTTGCATATCATGGGGAGCTTATAATTAAATGATTAATTAAATTAAAGAAGCATAGGAAAGGGTAATTAAATGAATTGCATAATGATTCCAACTTAATTAATTCATAAAATGCACTTAATTATTTCTCCTTAAACATATTAAATCATCAACATGGGATAGGATAAAAATAGCAAATATATTATTTCTCCTCTTTGAGTTTAATTATTCAAATCCAAAATCAAACCTCCATAAGAAGCTTTGGTTTTCCTTAAATGATCTTATTCAACTTGATTGTCTTTAGGAATTAATGTAGTTGAATGAATTATGTGGGAGTGTTCAATTATTCCTTTTTAGACATTATAAATTTGTATGCCATTGATGCCATGTTTTATGTTTTCAAATCAAATAATCAAATGAATATACTTATGTAAAGTTGCATGTGTTGAATTAATCCTACTATATGTATGGCTATTATCACTAATAAATTTCAAAGCTATTTTCAAAATTATAAATGAAGAGTTAAATTAACATTAGTTATGAATATTATGTAAGATTTACATGTGCTTATAGCCCAAACATGTCAAAGTTTTATTCTATCATCATGATTCATGTAGGGGTTTACATATGTTTGAATGATAATAAGTATATAGTCTGAACATCCCGGGAATATGAGGCTTTAAGTAGCCACAGAGGTCTTAGATTACCTAACTTCCCTGGTTAACAAAGGCATGTATTTATTTATACTTCATTCTTATGTGTACTTGTACTAGAATTTGGATAGAACTTTACTTTACATGTGTAAATGATTCACTAAAACATAAGCTTATGCATGCTTTTTATTCTCATAGTTGTGTATACATTCATATATATTTAAGATAGCAAGTATATAGTCTGAACATCCCGAATTTGAGGCTTTAAATAGTCCCTAAGGAGTTCTTAGAATATCTCACTTCTCCAATTTAAATAAAGGCACGTACTTAGTTAAAACTTTAATACATGTGTATGTGTATTTAGCTAAGGATTAAAAATCTCTCTTTTCTACCTAAATATGTACATTCATAATCATTTAAGTATGCCAAAAATACATTGCATGTATAGGTATTCAAAGTTCAAAATCATATGCATGTTATTAATGATGAAAAGGAATGGTGCAACATACTCTATGTGATGGAAATTCAATTACATTAATCTTAAGATGCATTTCATGTTGGATAAGATTATTTAAGATTAATCCAAACTTAGGATTAATAAAACATTTAATAAACCATTCACTAAAGAAAACCAAAATTACAATAACATGCTTTAGAAAATGAATTAAGGTAGGGATGAAAGAGGTTAAGCCTATTTCTTCTCTTACAATGCTTAGATGATAAATAAATACCAAATGAAACAAAAGAAAATACAAATTAAAATCCATCAATTCTCTAAGTAACTTAAAATGAAAACACCCTCATGTTCAACTTAAACAATTCCAAACCTTAGCCAATTGAAATTCTAAAGCCTAGCTAAGACATACCACATTAAGCCTAAGCACACACATTTGAATGCTAAGTCACCACTTCTAGCTTTAGGTTAGGATGGTGTATGTAATAATGTTGTATTTTGTTTTGTGATGTAATTTTTTAGACTAGATGCTAGGATTGTGGTACATAGACTGGATGTTAGGTCATTGTTAGCCTAATGCTATCTTTTATAGATTATGCTATTGGGCCAAAATAAATATAAATGCTTTTGCTTGTAGGTTGTTTATGCCCCTAAGCATAATCCATGTTAAGACAGTGTGGATTACCCATGTGGAGGGTGCTAAGGCTAAATTACATAATATAACTGTATGGGTTTGTATGTATGTTTAGTTAACATCTACTTTGTAGGTGTAGTTAGATTTTACTTTCCATAAAAATAGAATTTTTCCAATAGGAATTAGGATTAGTTCTATGGGATTTAAGATGAGTAGTGGCTAGAAGGCATAGTCCTCGGAGGCCTAGTGAAGCCTTATAGCATAATCGATCAAGAGAAAAGAAAGAAGAATGAAGAAAGGAGCAAAAAATGATGACCCACCCCACCTACCATATCAGATTCTATTCATTTTTTTTGTAAATCAGGTTGTATAAGGGTAAAGTTCAGCTACCCAATTTTTTTCTTTTTGAGGTGTATGGTTGTACCTGGGTTGCACCTAACTCTTATTATTTTACAAAATCTATGAATGATTATTGTTGTGTCTAGATTGTGCAATAGAAATTGCATCTTCTTCATAGTTTCTTAAGCTTGATGTTTGAATGTGTGGCCTGGATGCGATAGGCACTTAAGATAAAATTAATTTTTTTACCCAAATTAATAACTCATAACTAAATTTTAAAACAACTTTCAACCTCACTTTAAATCCTAGGATATAATTAAGTTAATTAAAAGATTTAGCAACCCTTTAGCTGAATGTTGAATGTCTAACATCATGCATATCATCTTATTTCACTCTTGAATAGGGAGGGTATCCATTCTCACATTATAGGGAATGCTTGACCTGTGAGAGCACCACCCCCCCCTGCCCGCTTCATGGTGGAGAACACTTCCTCTCTCTTATTTGGCCAATAACTTAATTTCATCATGCATTTAGGCATAATTATCCGAAGCCTTTGCCCAAATCAATGTGTCAAAATGATATAAAATTTGTAAATTTTGCATTTAGCTTAAGTCATGATTTCATACCAGTCATGATCTAGTCTATTAGAGAGTGAGTTTAGGACTCTAGTCTCTTTTCAATTAAACAACAACTTAGCTATCTTATAATTTCATATGTGTAGGTGGTGTTAGTGGCCACTCCAGACGGTTATAAGTCTAGAAGAGTTGAACGAGTTTATCCTCTCTTATGGAGCTAAACCCTTATGTCCCCCTTCTGCTTTGATTTAGGTAGCTTTAGCTTGTGCTAAAGCTCCATAGATTTAAGATCTGAAGTTGATTATTTTCTTTGGGCTACAAATATAAATCCTCACCTCTTAGGCATTTCCACAAACTTATGTTGATAGACTGTAAGCCCTAGCATTATAATAAAAATTCCATTTCAAATTAAAATAAATCTTCCCTTTCAAACATATAAAGCCTCACCATAGGATAGATTGGAGTGCTCACTAAGCTTCCTAGTATCATGAGTGCTCCTACTTATCTTCCTTTGGATTCCAAAAATAAGCCTTTCCTAATTGAACATTCCAACTTGATTTTCCAAAAATGCCCAATCCTTTGATAATCTTGCCTTGAAATCTTTGGAGATATGATTGACTACTTTAATCAAGAGTATTCTTAGGAAATCCAACTTCCTAGGATGTAATTAACTATGGAAGATTGCTTCCATAGGGAACTAAAGAACCATGCATAAAAAAACCCTACTTTACTTTTCCATGTAAAGTAGGGGAAAGATCTATGGTATATATGAAGACCCATCTGCCTTAGGAGTCCTTATTAGGTGATTAAGTCCATTGTAGGGTGATATTTCTATCTTTTGAGATAATACATCATACATTAATGTCGTACTTGATCACTTCAATAAATACCCCTAAGATTTACGTGGTGTCCATATGGCATCCGAAATAAAACACCACATATGATTCAAGACTGTATTGAATTTGCCAAAAGATGTTATCAATGTTAAATATATGCAGACTCATTGCATCGACCACCTAATAACTTACATCCAATAGTGGCATTTTGTCCATTTAAAAGTTCTAGAACTAATATAATTGGCCTAATAGATCCTCCATCATCTAGGAGACATCATTTCATTTTAGCTACCACTGATTACTTCTCCAGATGGGCAAAAGAAATTCCATTAAAAGAAGTTAAAGCAGATAATATAGTAAAAATTTTTATCATCTACCATTCAGAGTACCTCGAAGAATTATATCCGATAATGGCACTTCCTTCAAGAATGTCAAAATCTATCGCTTCATTGAGAAATATGAGATCGATTTGTGATATTCTTCAATATACAATCCAAGAGCGATGGTCTCATAGAAGCATTGAACAAAGCATTGGTTAAACTTCTCAAGAAAATTCTCTCTAAAAATAAAATGAAATGTCATGATAAATTAATAAAAGCCTTGTGGTCATAACATACAACATACAAAACTTCTATATAAGCAACACCGTACTCATTAGTCTTGATAAGAAGCAATACTTCTTCTTGAAGTAGAACTTCTTTTACTTCGTGTAGTAGTTCAAAATAAACTTACAATGAAGAAAAATGTCTAAATATGACTCAAAGAGCTTGAAGCTCTAAATGAAACTTGATTACAAGCCCAACAAAATCTAGAAATATATAGATCAAAGATGACCTAAGCTCACATCTACATGGTTCACCCAAGAAGCTTCAAAGTAAGTTAATTAGTAGTAGTGTGTAGAAGGCCTATCATTCCACATCAATAAGCTGGTGGAAAGTTTGAACCAAATTGGGAAGGACCATATATCATTGAAAAAGTATATTAAGGGGAGCTTATCAACTCATTGATATAAGGGATAAGATCTATGTTCTTTATAAATGGATAATATCTCAAGATATATTATGCATAAATATTAAATGCATTTTACTTTACAAATGCAAGAGTTAAATCAACTCTAAATCAATCAACAAAAAGGATACTCTTCACTTAAGTACAAGAAGAATATTTTCATCTTAAAGAAAAATTTCTTTATCAACATGGGGAAATTTTATAAGCCTTGCAATGTAAGAAAATTTCCCCATCCAAGAGAAACTATCTCTAGTTGAAGCTTTTAAACTAAGATCCATCATGCCCAAAGGGACTTGATCTAAATTTAAATCAGATCCATCATGCCAAAAGGAGCTAGATCAGATCCATCATACCCAAAGGGGCCGTATCTAAATTTAAATCAAGATCCATCATGCCAAAGGTCCGGATAAGATCCATCATGCACAAAGATTTGGATCGATCCATCATGCCCAAAGGGGCTAGATCTAAATTTAAATCAAGATCCATCATGCCTAAAGGGGCCGGATTAGATTCATCACACCTAGAGGGCTTAGATCAGATCCATCATGTCTAAAAGGGTTGGATCTAAATTTAAATCAGATTCATCATGCCCAAAGTGGTCGAATCTAAATTTAAATCAAGATCCAGCATGACCAAATGGGTGGATCAAATCTATCATGAGGGACATCTAAATCCATACTTTAAATTCCATCATGCCCAAAGAAGATGAATCTAAAACTCAAAATTAAATTATAATATATCCAAAAGGGGTGGATCTAAATATAAATATGTATTCAATATACTCTAAGGAGGATTAAATCTAAATTCTATAAAACTAGAAAAGATTAAATCAAAGCTTACAAGAGCTAACCCTACTAACAAATAGGTGCAAAGGTCCCCTATGAAGCCCATTGGAGGTCCCTAAAGGAGATCTGGAAAGAAGAACTATAGATCTAAACTTATAATTCTAGGCCAAGCTATATAAGGGCAGAGCTCGGCTGCCAATTTTATCTTTCTTCAAGGGTGTACAATAGCACCGGGCTGCATTGGCGTTTCTTTAATTTAAAATTGACTTGATTTATTTTGGGTGCGTAATAGAATCAATCTGCTCTTCTAGGTTTCTTTCTATGTTGTTGTTTCTGTGATGGATACCTAGATGATTAGGCTCATAGAGAAACTAAATTTTCTATCTAATCAAATCTAATCAACTCAAACACAAAAATAAAGAAACTTGAAACTTCATATAAATTAAAGCCTTACGAATAACCTAAAATTAACTAGAAATAATTAGCTTTTACGAACCATGCTAGCATATTGCTCTAAACTCTTGAATGAAAATGTTTCTTATGCCTTGTAGTTTAAATTCTTCTTAAGTCTCTTTTCATTCTTATTTAAATAATTTGAAAAGATTGATTTTGATATAAGTGATTTAAATCTTTTGGTTTTGATTTGATTGTATGTTGTTGCTTTCATTCAAAGGCTTTTATTTTCCACTTTAAGCAAGTAATTTGAAAATAGGTTTCTAAATCCTTGTTCATTCATGCTATGCATGTTTTCATAACATCATTATAAAGGCTATATTGAATTCAAGATTAACTTTCTCTTTCATATTTATAAAGCATTTATAAACAATACATAAACCTAGAGCTCTTCTATTATTTATCTTATCATTGTGTAGATTAGATTGAGAGCGATTTTTTTTAAAATTGAGAGTTAGACATATGAGTTGTATTTTTCTTTTTCTTGCTTTTATTAGTAAGTGTTGGGGTTGTACTTGCCCATTGTAGAAACATACAAAGTTGGGGTTGTGCTTACCTGATGTTGGAAGTATGAGAGATTGGGTGTATTTTCTTTTGATTTGTGAATTCCTAGTAAAGGTGACTAGGCGTGGATGTAGGCAAGTTTTTATGTTTGGACGAACTAATAAAATCTATGTACCACTGCTCTTTTCATTTATGCACATTACTTTACTTGACTTGGTTGCTTGCTCTCTTTATAAGATACTTTATTCAACTTTGCAACAAAGTTTTCTACAAATCTTAAAATTAAGTAGTAAATGAAAAATATTTTAAATACTTAATTCACCCCATCTTGGGAGCCATAGCTTCTTTACAAGAAAAAATAAAACATCATTATTATATTTCTCCATTTGACATTAGCCTCTTCCTCGAAGGAGAAATAGTGTTAACATGAGTAGTCACAACTAGAATGTATATTCTCTACTCCCTTTTCTCTTGGGAATGCACTTAGCCAATACCTCGGCTTGTGTAGGATTCCAATGAATGATGATGGTCAAGCAATCTACATGACTAGATGTGATCATCCTACGAGTAATCTATTCGATAATAAAGACTCACTACATATAGGGTGGTTCAAAGAAAGAAGCTCAAAGAATGAGGTATAAGAACCAACTATATATACATACTAGCCCATGGCAAGTGCCTAAGGAAGATCAGACAACCTAAATGACCAAAGTTCAACAACCCTACCTTAACACATCAATTCGCTACACTAGAGTAAGCAACAGTTCACTCACACCAATGGGCTATAAAACTCACTACTTACCTCAAGTTAGGGTAAGTTCTCACCTATACCCAACTTTCCTTACATGTACTTACTATATGTAATTATCTCCCCCTGCTATCACAAAATTGTGGTGGGAGACATTTTGTTGGAGGGGGTAGGGTAAGGTGGCAACAACCTTTACTGCTTATTTTAAATCTTTGTTGAATAATTAAATTTGAGACATTTTTGGCACTTCTAATCTTATTTCTCAGGTATCTTAGAAGGTTCTACTCCACACAATGGATAAATTTGAATTTAATATTTTTTAGGTGCGGTGAGCATGGATGAGGCTGAGAACTAAGAGTTAGATACAAAGAAAAGTAGTACACTCAGTATAAAATCATTCAGTGGCATGGTGTAGAATACCTAATAATTAGCCATGCAATAAGACTAGAAATATATGAAAAATAAAATAACTCTCCTAGTACAAACAACTATAAGGAAAACAAACTTAAAAAAACCATGGGCCAAAGAAAATGAAGGATCCTCAAGATTTGTAACTCACCAGGCTCACCAAGTGAGAAAAGTATTATCTAAAAGCCCCAGCTTGAATGATGAGTCATAATATTCTAGTGAAGAAGAAGTCATGTAGAAGAAGCAAGTAAATCTAACCAATGCTTTCTCCATGAAAATCATGAAGGCTTGCCCCCTCCATCAGTTCAAAATCGCACACTTGGAATCTTATAAAGGCTAAATGAACTCAATTAATCACATAACATACTTTGAGTCAACAACATTGTGATAAATTTGGATGATGCAATGAAGTGCCATCTTTTCCTTAACACCTTCAAAGAGTTAGCCCTCAGGTGGATCTCGCATCTCCCATTAAGGGTCATAACCTTATTCATTGGTTTTAAAAGAATGTTTGCCACATAATTTGCTAGTGCTCATAAATCAATCAAGAGATTTTAGGCTCTTCTATGAATGAAACAAGAACACATCGAGTCATGAAGAAAGCTCATTACCCACTTTTAATGAAAAATGCTAGATATTAAAGACTTGGAACCTATAGTTCCCCAAGCCACACTCACTGATGGCTTGAGAGAGGGACCCTTCAGATATTCCCTTAGGCTTCAAAACACTGGCCAAACTACTTTAGCTAGAAAATAACCATGTAAATTCTTATGAGTATAACCATATAAATGATTCGGTGAAGAGTTCATCTTTAGAACAATCACTTGGTGATAAGTTTCAACTATGAAGACCAGATAAGAGATGGTGATCCAAAGTGCCTATACTAATGGAAGATTTTAGAAACCCCCATGACTTGCTATCAAGGAGCATAATACTCACAACCAACTTTGGAAACTCCATTGAGGGTGTCAGTGGCCAAGTTAGTAGAATCTATTTAGAATAAAAAACACTTTTGGTGACCACCACCTATGAAGGCTGACTGTGTTCTTAATTACTCCAGATATTGTGCTTATCATAGCATGGAAACAACACTGAAGAATGTCATCACTTGAAGAGCTTAGTTGATGAGTTAATAAAAGTGAGAAAGCTAAAGGCATTCATTAGGAGAAAGGATAAATAAGTCATCAAAATAAGTATTGAACCCATCCCAGCACATCTAATCCATATTATGGGAGTTGTACCTACTATTTTGGAGGTGGTGAGGATTCTTCAAGAAGAGCAAGCCTCAAGCAACTTTGATCCAGAGATGTTAACTCAACAACCATGATGCATATGTCACTTCCATAGTTCTTATAAGTTTCTCAGAGAAACATAAACCCACCATTGGTAATACATATAATGATGCTATTGTCATCATGATGTTAATTGTCAATTATCAAATTAGGAGTACATTGATTAACATGTGGAGCTCAATCAATATCATTTTTAAATCCATCTTTGGTATGCTGGGATTGGCGAGTTCTAAGCTCACCCCCACTGGAGGACCTCTATACGACTTCTTAAGAGAAAAAAAGCAAATATAAGTGGTGATTACTATCCTTATGTACTCAAAGGAAGACAAGAAGTAATTCACAATAATAGCCTACTTTGTTATAGTGGAAGCTCCCACCACTTTTGAGTGTAAGTCTTTCTCTAAAGAAGTGTCCTGCCTTTACAAAGCAAATAAGATTGGATGGGTTAGCAAGCACTTACAGTTCCCTCTCAAAATCTTTCCCCTCTTGATGAGAAGATATATCCTCCACAAACTCACTATTGTCTCAATGACCAGAGGGAGGTAAACTTATCAACATCTCTTGAATGTCAATTAAAGTAAAGTTGGTCGTTATGGGAGATGGAAGTATATTTAACCAAGAAGGTAGTTGACCCAATATAGCCATAAATCTCATGTTAGTAATTCATGAATTTTATTATCTAAGGGAGTTCCATAGACTTAAAGCCAAGGAAGGAAACCAACCTAGAATCATTATTTATGCAAGGAAGGAAACCAACATGCAACCTAAACCTTGATGGGTACCAAGCACCTATAGAATAGGGTTATTCCACATTAATTATTACTATCGATCCACATTAAATATGGCCTTCCACATAAGAATGCATATATCCTTAATCTAGTCCGCACCTCACACCCATTAAACATCACATAAATGTAAAATGTAAAATGTATGACTTGCACAAACAATGCAAAACATAATGTATGCATGATAAAAAAATCCTAACTACACCCTACAATAGAGTAAGCAACATCTAGGGTGTGCCTATCACTACACCTATTGTGTATGAGTTACTGTGGCTTGGGCATACCCATATAACCTTGATAAGACCACCAAGCCTAGTATTATCTTAGGAATCCAAAGAATCTTGGATGTGTCATCACAACTTAGTAATTTTTAAAGTTTAAAAATAAATATATTATTTTCTTATAAAGTGAACATAAGGTTTTTTTAATAAAGAGTTTGACTTAACATATGGCTTAGATAATTGAGATGACATTATTGACCTCACTTTTGGAGTGACGATTCAATCTCCCATCATAGACCTAGGAGTCTTCTAGACTCTAAGACACTTCTAGTGATTAGGTGAACATTTAACCTAAGCCTAGAGACATAGAAGGGTTAATCTTAAGATTAGGCTATCCCTTAGGACTTAGGGAAACTCACCTACCCTATAACCTAACCAATCCACGCCTACCTCTTTAACCTAAACCAAACCTTAAATCCAATCTGTCCAAACTCAATCTAATCTCAAATCCATATAATTGAATTCCAAATTAAACCAAAATCAAATCAATTCAATCAAACCGAATTTAAGCCCATGACTTAACTCTTTGGATTTAGCTAAATTACCCTTCAATCCAAATCAAACCCAATTGATTTTCTCATAAATCAATTCAGTCCTCCAATTAAATCAAATCCATGATCAAATTCGAACCAATAATCAAATCTAAATCCTCAAATCAAATCCAAACTCTGAATCAAATCCAAACCTAAGCCCATGACTTTATCTTATGGACTTAGTCAAATCCTCTTCAATCTAAATTCTAAACTTAATTAATTTTCTCATGAATTAATTCAATCTTTCAATCACCATTCCAATACTCATTTTAAGGCTTAATTAGGCTTAATTAAGCTCATAGAGAAACACAAATAAATACTCATTTTAAAGATAATTTAGAGGATAATTAATTACGATTATTTCCATTCAATTTTGAATAATAATTAAGGCTTAATTAGGCTTTAAGTGTGAACTTAATTAGCTTAATTATGTCCTAATTACTTTGGCAAATGATTTCAAACTTTGTGTGTTCATTCAATAGGATGACCTCTTCCTCTCATGATTTCCTTGGAATTTATTGCCTAATAATTTAGAAAAGTTAATGATTCAAACCTTAATTACCCTCTTTAATTAATTATGTGATTAATTAATATTTAAAATAGTAAAATTTAACTAATTAAAGTTTTTTAATCACTATTTGACAGTGAATGGAAGAGGAAGGGAGGATTAGGACTTCTTCCCTAATATCTTTCCTAAATCCATTTCATTTTAAGGGAATTAATTACAGTAAAAATTAATTAAGTGATTAATTGATTAATTAAGTGACAAAATTAAATCAAATTGGAATGCAAATCATATGAGATAATTAACAGTGAAATTAAGGGTTCCTCTTTATGTGCTTAAAAACATAAAGACCTTTAAAGAAATTATGATTAACCCATAAGTGTGGAAAAATCATAAAAGTACTTAATTAGATTCTTTGATTTAATTAATCCTTAATTATGAGCCAATTGCACTAGGTCCTTTAGGAGCATTGCAATTTTATTTTTGGCTCATAATTAAATGATTAATCAAATTAAAGAAGCATAGAGAAGGGTAAGTAAGCGATTTGATTAATAATCCAACTTAACTAATTCATAAAATCTACTTAATTATCTTTTTTTAAATAAATCAATATCACCAACTTGGGAATGGGATTAAAATAGCAAATGATAATCTCTCCTCTTTGAAGTTAATCCAAATCCAAAATCAAATTAATAAGAAGCTTTGGTTCTCTTTAAATTATTTTATTTAATGTGATTGTCCTTAGGAATTAATTTAGTTAAATGAACCATGTGTTTATATTTATTTATTCCTTTCCAATCACTCTAAATGTTGTATGTCATATGGTTTCATGCATTCTTTCTTTCAAATTTAAATGAATTAAATGAAGGCTATTTATGTAAGCTTGCATGTGTTGATTTAACTTAACTATATATGTGGCTATTATCACTAATAAATCCAAATCTATCTTTCAAAGTTTATGAATTGATAATAATATGTGGAGTGATGGTAGTTATGAATACATATAGGATTTGCATATGTTTATAACTTAAGTATGCAAAATGAAGCTCTCTTTCTTATGTTTATTTTTCGATTTACATAGATTTGAATGTTAATAAGTATATAGTCTAGACATCCCGAGAATACAAGGCTTTAAGTAGTCCCAAGGAGGTCATTTTATTACTTCACTTCCCTGGTTAATAATGACACGTACTTATTTGATTTCATTCTTATGTATTTTGGTATTAGAATTTGGATAGAGCTTTAATTCATATGCATAAATAATTCAACTAAAAGAAATACAATCTTTGCATGATTTTTATCCTTATAATTGTGTATACATTTACATGTATTTAAAATAGCAAGTGTTTAGTCTGGACATCCCGAAAATACAAGGCTTTAAGTAGCCACAAGGAGGTCATTTGATTACCTCACTTTCCTGGTTAACAATGGCACATACTTGCTTACATCTTTTACACATGTGTATGTGCGCTTAATTAAAAGATGAAAATCCCCTTTTGTTATTAAAAATACATGCATCCGTAATCATCTAAGTCACTAGCATACATTGCATGTAAGTTAGTGCTCTCTTTCTTATGATTCATATATGGATTTACATAAATTTGAATGTTAATAAGTATATAGTCTGGACATCCCAAAAATACGAGGCTTTAAGTAGCCCCAATGAGGTCATTTGATTACCTCACTTTCTTGGGTAATAATGACACATACATATGTGATTTCATCCTTATGTATTTTGGTATTAAGATTTGGATAGAGCTTTAACCTACATGTATAAATAATTCAATTGACTAAAAATATAAATTCCAAACATATGCATTCATCACCATTTTAGTGTGCCAAAAATACATGGTATGCATAGATATGCTAAGTGTTAAAGTCATATGCATGTTACATGTGATGGAAAGGAATGTCTTAATATATTTCATGTGGTAATAATTCAATTATATTAATCTTAAGATGCCTTTCATATTGAATATAATTACTTAAGGTTCACCTAAACTTAGGATTAATAAAGTAAAATATATATTTAATAAGCCATTCACCAAAGAGAACTAAATCATAAAAATATGCTTTAAAAGTGGCTTAAGATAGGGATGAAGGAGGGTAATCCTCTTTCCTCTCTTTATAACACTTAGATGCTAAGTGTAAATCAAATGAAACCAAGTAAAGCATAAATTAAAATTTATAAATCAATTAAACAAATTGAAATGAAACTAACCTTTATGTTAAATTAAATCTTTCCACACTTAGAAAATCATAACTTTAATGTTTAGTTAAGACATACCACATAAAGCCCTAGCACACACATTAAAACTAAGTCACCACTTCTAGCTCTAAGTTAGGGCGGTGTATATTGTGATGTATGTTTTGTTTTATGATGTAATATTTTAAACTTGATGTTAGGGTGTATGCCATGTAGACTGGATGTTAGGCCATTGTTAGCCAAATCATATCTTCTGCAGGGGGTTATGCTTAAGGGGTTGCTTAAAAATGAATATAAATATTTTGCTTGCAGGTTACTTAAACCCCTAAGCATAATCTAAGTTAGGATAGATGAGCTTGGTTACCCATGTGCAAGGTGCTAAGTCTAAATTATAAGTATAACTGCTTAGGATTGTATGTATGTTTAGCTAACCTCTATTTTAATGGTGTAGTTAGAATTACTTTTTTTCCTATGAAATGTAATTTTGCAATAGGAATTATGATTAATGCTATGGGGATTAGAATGAGCACGCCAGAAGGCTTAGTCCTGGGGTGCCTTGTGATGCCTTTGGAGTACAATCAAATCAAAGGAAGGAAGAATGAAGACATGAAGATGTAAATGTGAAGAATGAAGACCCACATAGCATGTATTCATTCTAATTGTAAATTTATTCTTTCATATTCTGGGTTGTATAAGGGTAGAGCTCGGCTACCCATCTTTTTTTTTTGGGATGTACGGTGGTCCCTGATCGCACTGGCCTCTTATTCTTTTATGGTAGTCTATATAATTGATTGATGATTTGTTTATATTGTCCAATAGGATTGCCTCTTCTTTGTAGTTTTTTAATGATTGATGCTTTAATGTGTGACCTTGATGCAGTAGGCTCTTAAGATAAAAATTAATTTTTCTATCCAACTATTACTCATAACTAAAGCATTAAATAACTCACAACCTCATCATAAAGTGTAGGTTATAAATAAGATAATTAAAATATTTAGCAACCCCTTAGCTATATGTTGTATGTCTCACATCGCATGCATCTTCCACCACTCTTGCTAAAAATGAGGGCCTCCATCCTTACACTATAGGGACCGCTTGACCTATGAGAGTAACCCCTCCTAACGGAGCTTCACCTTCTCTCTTTTGATTTATCCAACAATCAATTTTCATCATGCATTTAGGCATAAAGAAATCCCAAGCCTTTCTCCAAATGAATGTGTCAAAATGAAATAAAAAAATTTGTAAAGATTTTGCATTTGTAGATTAAGTCATATGCTCATACCACTCACGCTCTAGTCTCTTAGGGAGTAGGTTTAGGACTTTAGTCTCTTTCCAAATTAAATAATAAAGCCTAGCCATCTTGCAATTACATAAGATTGGACTATATAGATTTAAAATGTATGAGGTGTTAGTTGGCAACCACTCCAAGTAGTTGTAAGTCCAGAAGTCGGTCGGGTTCATCTTGTGGAAATGAACCTTTATGTCCACCGTGGTTAGATTTAGGTCATGCTTTAGCTTGTGCTAAAGCTCCCTAGATTTAGGATCCGAGGTAGCTAGTTTTCTTCCTACAAGCATAAATTCTCACCTCTAAGATATTTCTATAACCTTATGTTAGTGTTTTATAAACCCTAGCAATCTAATAAAAATTAAACTCAAATAAATAAATCTCTTCACTTTTAAATGTATAAAGCCCCACTATAGGATAGATTGGAATGCTCACTAGGTTTTCTAGTATCATAAGCATTTCCTACTTCCTCCCTTTGGATTCCAAAAATAAGTCTTCCACTTGGTCTCTCCTACTTGATTTTCCAAACATAACCAATCATTTGGTAGTCTAACCTTGAAATTTTTTGAGATAATAATTATCTACTTTAATCGAGAGTATTCTTACAGAATTTTATTTCTTAAGATGTAATTAACTATGGAGTCTTGCCTCCACAGAGGAATTTAAGAACCCGGCTTAATATAAATCTTACTTTATTTTTTATATAAAGTGGGGGAAAATCTCTCGTATATTTGAAGACCCATCATGCCTTAGGAGTCCTTATTAGGTGATTAGGTCCATTATAGGGTGATGTTTCTATCTTTCGAGATAGTACATCATATCTCAATGTCATACCTTATCTCTTCAATAAGTACCCCTACGATCTGTGTGGTGTCCACCCCATATCCAAAAATAAATAACACAGACATGTTATAGGCAATTTGCAATTTCTAGAATGATCATATAAGCTGTGATCATGACATGCTAACTCTCATTATACAATATAATATACTTTCACATAAAGGTTGTTAGCATACCTTGAATAGGATTTAAGTTCTAAACCCTTGCAAACGTTCACCATTGATGTGCTAACATGCTCAACCCAGACCTACATGTGAATAATGTGAACATATAAACATGGTTATGCATACTGATGACAAGAAATGCAATATGCATGTGACCTATTAGATCATGATAAGTTACCTAGATGCCTAGATTGGAGACATTGATACTAGTCTATATGTTAAAAGATATGGGGGTGGGCATCAGGTAGCTAGATGCCAATAAATGCAATATGCATGTGACCTATTAGGTCATGATAAGTTGCCTAGATGCAAATATGGGAGACATTGATACTAGTCTATATGACAATTGAGAAGTATGCTTTGATGGCATGTTAAAAGAAGTATGCTTAACCATCTTAAAACTTTATTTAAGTTCCTCTTCTCTATTTTATGATCTTGCATGCACTCCTCTTTGATGGCATGTTAAATTATTTTTACTATAATTTAATTTATTGATTTCATCAAAATATTGAACCATAAGTGCTCAATAAACATAAATGGATACTCGTGAACAATAATCATTTTGGCAATGATGTTTTGGATCTTTCGTGAGACATTAATTAATTAATTATCCTCTATGTCCTCAGCTATTATGCTAAAGTATTTTTGTTTCTTCTTTTTTAGGATTTGCTTTACAATAATGATTGGTTTTGAAATGCCTGTTCATTTGAATTATAGTACATATTTTATGTTTTAGGTATGATTTGGCACAATAATTTTACTCCCACTTCTCTACAATCTTTACTTTCTCAGACATAGAAATTTGACTAAAATATTGCCAAATTTTTTATCTCTACCTTTTGTCCTTCTTTTCCTCAATGGTAAAAATTTCTCTCAAGCTTGCATTTGGAGTGGTTACTTTATCAACTAGAGGCTCACTAGAGTTAATGGATTGATTATGATAATTTATGGCCATTTTCTATAAGATGAAGATGGATCCACATGCTAATATATCATAATAAAAAATGTAGTTATGTGAGTATACAACATAGCAAGGTCGGCAACCGCTAACTGACTGACAACACTCAAAGCTTCAACTATCATAATTTTAATATATCTCTATAAAAGCATCAAATTTTAACTATCTTGGCTTCCAACCTTCGAGTGATATTTAATGCAATAGAGTAAAGGTAGTGGAAGAACCCATATGAACTACTTACACTACAAAAGGCATTAAGGCAACATTGAAACCTCCTAAACTCCAAATAATAATGACTAAATTTTATGGCTCAACCTCCTAAACATATATAATTTATGTGCACCAATAAATGCCCATTATTTATCAAATTTCTACAATATCTCTAATTTTTCTATGAAGAGCTAAGAAGCCATGAAGATAACATCCAAGACATAAACATTAAAATAAAACACGCTGATAACAGTGAAGTTGTAAGCTTACATGACAACAAATAATTAACTATTAAACCATCAACACTACAATAGTAATTTCTCAAAGCAAGTGATAAACTACAAACAATAATAACATTCAAGAATAAAACTATGAAAAAATATTAGTTCACAACATAAGTCATTAACAAATTGGCCAACAAGTAAAAACAACACCCAATCTTTATGTATGCATCTAAAGTAAATGTAAATCTTAAGAGTAGTGAAGTTAATAGCATAAGATTGAGCTTAAAAGGATTAGGTAATACATAAAAAAAATCATATAGAGCTTGATATAAAAAGATGTAAAATAAAATACAATAATTTGATCATAATAGGGTCATAAAGTTTTATGGAAATACCAAAATTTCTCAAACCAAGTGATTGTTACAATAGTCAAGCATTACAAAAGCCTTATGAAAAGAACTCGAGAATAGGGGGATGTAAAACAAAGTTGATCACAACTTAGATTAGTAATCAATAGGGTAAGTTAAACAACTATCATACTCTATGGTTCTATGTATTTAGAAGAAAACCTAAATCTAAATATAAATAAACTATAAAATTTTGATGAGCTTGATAATTTGAGACTTGGATTGGAGGTGGGCCTAAGAAAAATCAAAGATACATAGAAGAGAGATTGGGGCCCTAATCACTAATAGGCAATAAATAAAGATAGAGACTAGTCACTAGGGGATAGAGAATTAAGAGATTACAAATAAATAAATAAATAAAATTGGATTCTTGGAAATGAGGGATAGGTAAACCACTAAAAGAAACTATTTAAGTAATTTTATACATGGATCATTTCCTCGCATTCATTGAAGGGAAGTTTGAACTCAATTGATTGATCTCATGTTAATTAAACTAGTGCTATGGCTAGCTTAAAGATTGACTTGAAAAAATGTATGATATGAGATTTCTGCTTATAGCTTAACTTAATGTATTTGATTTGATATAAATTCGATCAAAAAATCTAATTAATTTTTGAGTTATCTTCTATTTTCAAGCTAAACTAATAGTCTTACTCCCTACCATTTAATAGGATTAGAGTTTGGAACTATTTATGGTAGTGGATAATCATAGGTTTTAGGAATTTTTCAAAATTTTAAATACTTGTGTGTCATGGGTTTCATTTCTCATGATTAACTCGAAGGAATCTATTAAGCTAATGGGTTAATTGACCCTCTTAGAGAGATCAACTTCATTTGAGTTGATCTAAAAGGAAATGTCCTTTAGATTCATCTCTAAAATCCCTCTCATGATCCTAGGGTTATTTGCTCATTTAGTAAACTTAAAAACATTATAAACATAGGTGTTGTAATTTCAGCTCAAAATTTGACATGTTGGCCCATTTAAATAAACATAATATCATTGAGAAGTCAAAGAAATGTTGATTGAACTAAGAATCTATTAATGACATCCTTGGCTATAATTAAACATATGTACTTAATTAGATATCATGATTATCATGGTTCAATTAACCACCAAAGAAGGGTATTGGTCTTAATGGGTGTAAACACCTCTTTTGGCTAATTGAGTTTAGTCCAAGGTGAAACTAAGCCACATGATGATTAGATTATGTTATAAAATTTACTTGTCCATTTAGTCTAATTAATTTCATGATTAAGGCTAATTTAGTTATTTTGGCCCAATTAGATCAATTTGAATCAATTAGGTTGACTTGGATATAAATAGCCAAATTAAAAATTCACATTAATATAGTTTTATTACATGGACATAATCATAAACTAATATTGAGTGGTTAATGAGATGTCCATGGATTTTGAGTTTAATTTGAGTTGAAGGTTGACCTAAATTAGACCAAGTTTAACTTTATTGATCTTTGGTCAACTAGACATGTGTCCATGAGTTCTCATGATTATTTAATTTATAACCATAATAAGAACATTCCAAGGATGAATATATCACGTGATTGACCAATTTGGCTAAGTGAGTAGTGACTTGGTTTATGACTTAAGTAGGGTTTTTTCATATTGATTTTGAGAATGATCAAATCAATCCTTAGAGTCTCATGATTAATTTTTAAATAATTAAATTAATGAGATAGATTGATTGCTTAAGATTAAAACTTACATCTACTAAGGAATAGATGGACTTGAGTAGTGAATGAGTTTTACCTTAGGGTTGGGTAGAGTTAAACCTATGATATAAGAAACATTTGTAGGTGATCATTCTACATGGGTTCTCTTAAAGTGTTTACTAAGGCCAATCTAATTGGATAGGTTGGGTTAAAACTTAAGTGTTTAACTAGGATTTAAAATTAAGTTTTATTAACAAAGAACTCAACAAGGCAAGGAATGGAAGAGGCTCAACTCACCAACAACCCCTTAATTTAAAGATATGAGTCATCTGAGTCAAATCAAAGATGATTAACATGATTATCAAATGTTTCTTTTGAGTAGTAAATGCGCTAAAAATTGATAAGGCTTATAGCTGATATGATTTTATACTTATCTCAAATTCTCTGATACATTTGTAGGTCACATCTACATGGAGTGTAAGAATCAGATAACTAAAAGTATACTCAAGGTATACTAAAAGAAAGATAGTCTTACCAGAAGAGGATAGGTTGCCAAATCATACAAGAACATATCAACTCAAATAGTGGCCATTCGCCACCAACTCGATAATAAGGGAACAACTCCTTGTAGGGGACTCGCCATTACTCAAACAACATATCCAACTCGCTCATCAAACTTTCTAGCATATCGGAGGATGACCTCTATAAAGGAACTCAACAGCCACTCATCCATGTCATACATTAGTAAGGACTCAAACTAGGAACTCACCCCACATTCAGGCTCTACTGAGATGACCTATTCGTGATGCTACATCATCTAGAGGCCACTTTAAGTCACATTATTATACAAGTGTTTGTATTTAATTAATTCCCATAGTTAGCATATTTTCTTTTTTTATTTAATGAGTTCCTTATAGCTTTTCAAGTAGCCCTCTGACCTTAAAAATAAAGGGTATAAATCCATTTTAGGGTCCTTTTTTTTCTTTTTGGATTTGTTGAGATCTTTTTGACTTTTTGTGGCCTTTCGTGATCTCGCACTTCTTGAACTTGTATTGCTACAATACTCTTTATATTCATTTATTTAGTAAACACATTCTTATTCTCTATCCCTCTACACATAGTCTGTGTGTATGCGCCCCCTAATTCTCATAACAAGACTCACAAATAAAGTCTAATGTCACCCACAAAACAAATCAAAATTCAACACATTGGTTGGCCGCCAAGCCTTCATACATTTGGAGGAGCTCTAAATTTTAGACTTTAACAATAATTTTTTCAATCAATCAAAAAATAATAAATAAAAGTTCACTTTATAAACCTAATGCAAATTAAGAAAGGAAAAAAATTAAAGAGAGGGGACCAGCTTCCCTTACACTAAATTGAGGAGATTGATTTCCCCCTCTTTTAGCCTACCCTATCATATAAAAAATAAATAATTGTTTACATTTTTATGTGTAATTAATTAGTTCTCTATTAATTTAGATTTTTCTCTCATGACTTAAAAGTTTATGTTCTTTTGAATTTATAATTTTAAATTTTTTTTCCACACAATGTCATGAAAAAATCATATATATAATCTTACAATAAAAATTTCTTGCGCTTCAAGTGATGCATTTTAAGTCACTTGAAATGCCACTTCACCCAACCTTCACTTATCCACTGATGGATTCAACCAACCACTAAAATTATGGAACAACCTTTAAGTGAAGAGAAAATTAAATTTGTTTGAAGATTCATATAATAATATCTTTGGAAAGGTATATTTTTCCTATTAAAAAAAAATTATTCAAGAAGAATTTGAAATTTGCAGTGTTCTCCTCACTTCTTTTTACTCAAGTTTGTGTCCAAATGGGACACTTAGGTGAGGTTTAATTTTTTTTTTTTTCATTATGATGCAGTTCCTCATACAACTCTTGTTTGTGCTATCCAAGCATCTCCTATGCATAAACTAAAAGAATCTTGTCATACTTTTTCCATAGTCTGAAATAAATGATGCCAATAGTAGAATCAAAAAGATCAGATTTTGAATGAAATTGTCTTGCGTTTACCTTGACATAACATCCCACAAACTAATTATTTATCAGATATGGTGCATGAAAAACTATATAAAATATATTGAAGTAAAAGAATAAGTAGTAAATAATTAATAATGTTTGGATGATGTTTTGAATTTTTTGTGCAGAAAATTTTTTCAAAGTTCTGACAAAATGTTTTTGGCATTTTTCTTAACTTTAAATTAAAATATGAAGATTTTTTACAATATATATAATAATTGTATTATATTATTATATTTATGATATTATTATTATTATTATTATTATTATTATTATTATTATTATTATTATTATTATTATTATATGCTCATAGTTATGGATCAAGTGTGTACTCACTAAAAGACAAAGGGGCACCATGAGGGATCTACTTGTAGCAAGCCATAGAACTTGATAATAAATGTTTATAAATAAGACTTAACGACACATAATATTACAACAGTAAGTAAATAAGTACAATAACTTAAAATAAGAGAGGCAACAAGCATAAAATATAACAACTTCACTAAGTCAATGGGCAAGAAAAAAAATCAAATCTAAACAGTACAACTTTTAGGAGTGTTTTTTTGTGTTTTTATTCTAGCTGTCAGTAGGCTGTTAATAGGCAGCCATTCAAATATGCTGGAATTATGTTCCAAGAGAATTAGAGGATGGTTTTGAAATACTCAAAATATAATGAGTGTTCTTATGTCCTAAAAAAAAGTTAAAGATGCAATAAGACGAAGCATGTTCAAAAAAAAAAAATGTTCATCATCTAAATGCCTCACTAGGCTCTAGTCTAGGGGAATGGGTTTTACAACTGCTAAATTGGCATAAATGAAATGATTGTAAAGCAACGAAGTCAACTCAATGGGACAACGTCAGGGTTGTTTACATTATGCCAAGGTGCCATACTAACAATAAGGTCAACATCCAGGCGTTGAAGAATCTTGGTTGTTTTTTCTTGAATCACTCGGAAAACATAAGGTGTGGGTTGGTTCCATACCCTAGGGTTTCCTCTATGCATAAACACTAGACCTAGCAGTCTACCGCAAATATAGGGAGTTCTAGAAGATGGAAAGTGGGGAAAGGACCAGACTACTCATGCTCGTGACATTTGTAAATCAATCCTCAGATCTTCACTTCTTATAGCTAGCTGGATAAAATTTCCTCAAGTCCGAGCGAGCAAAATGCCTTTATCTCCAACTTTCATCTAAGGAATCATTTTCCTTTCCTCCAATTATTTATCTTTAGTCATTCGAGATTCGAGAGTGAGAGTGAGAGGGAGAGGGAATTGGGAGAAGGCGGCCAAAGAGAGATCCCCTCAAGAAAAGGTCCCTTCAGCCATAGGGCAAAACACCTTTTATTTAGGGCATTTTGATGGTCAAAAGGTCAAAATTCCTTATTCCCTCCAAAACCCGATCTCAAAATTAAATAGTCAAAGCTCAAAATGGGCATTTGACTGTCACCTAACAAAGGCAACTAAAAAGATACTAGTTTTTCACAAAAAAAATTAAATTTGGGCAGTAGTACTATGGCATTGGGCATTGCTATACTTCACCCCAAAGGAAGAGAGTATGGCACCATGGCCCTGGACATTAGAGCCATGGCGTTAGTCACATACTAAAAGAAACATATCAAAGGAAACATCATCATTGCGATGTGTATGGGTGCTATGACTGGCTATAACTTATTCGAGATCACAAAGATTGTCAAGTTTATCAATTTACATCATCCTATATATGTTGCACCAAAATGATACCAATAGCACCATTTGAAAGGATTTTTATTTTTTATTTTGGCTCTTGGTTTTCCTTTTTGGGATCTTGATGATGACTGCTTGGCTTCATGTTATAATAATCTCATGGAAGGCACCTATGAGCTTCTCTTATCATTATTTATATTCAAGGCGTAATTTTTTTTATAATTATATTTTAGTAGTGACCCATGATGCATCAAGAAGAGTAAATTCTTTTTTGAAGTTTTCTTGGCTCTTTGGTTAATAAGTTACTTTTTATTTAGATTTCTTTTGACATTTGCTAATATATGTAATTTTATAATTATTTTAGTTTTAATACATAAGCTAAAGTTCCCAATTTCTCAAAATAATATTAAAAATAAAACTAAAGAGAGAACTATTAACTAATCAAATGATTTAAATTGAATAAAAATACTTACAAACTGACAAAGGAGCATAAAAGAGTTTCTGAAATAATTTCATTTTGCATACTCTGAAATAATATTTGATTAAATTATTTATTCTAAATTATCGATGGAAACATTTATTGGAATCTCCCCCTTATTCACGCTCTATATATAGTACTATATTGATCGAGCATACCAATCTACAGAGTAATCTTGTATCAGCAATGGAGCTTCATATTATCGCCATCCCACTCCTCTTCTTCTTCCTCCTACTCTCTCTCAGAAAGCCCGATCCCAAACACAAACACAACCTCCCAGGCCCAAGGAATCTCCCCTTCATCGGCAATCTCCATCATCTTCTCAAGCCACAACCCCCTCACCAAGCCCTCCACCGGCTCTCTACCATCTATGGCCCCATCATGCACCTCAAGCTCGGCGAGATTCATGCAGTTATCATCTCCTCCGCCGCCGCCGCCAAGGAGATAATGAAGACCCATGACATTACCTTCGCCACCCGGCCCATCAATACGTCCATAAGTGCCATCACCTATGGTGGCAAAGACATTGCCTTTGCCCCCTACGGTGAGTTTTGGCGTCAGATGCGTCGCTTGTGTGTTTTGGAGCTTCTCAGTGCAAAGCGTGTACGCTCCTTTCGGTCTATAAGAGAGCAAGAGATGACTAATTTGATTCGATTTATTACGGCCTCAGCAGAAGAAGGAGCCACGATCGACCTCAGTGGTTTGCTCTTGCAGCTCACTAATAATATCACGTCGAGGGCTGCTATAGGTGAAAAGTCTGTGGACCAGACAGTATTCCAAGCTGCTCTTGCCGAGGTTGTGAAGATGACCTCAGGGGTCTCCACCGCTGATCTCTTCCCATCCATGCCGTTCATCGGCAGCATCACGGGTGGGGCTTTGTCGAGAATCACTCCATCAATAAATAATATTTTTTTTAAAATGAATGTAATATATTAAATTAAATTATTCCAACCTAAAAAAATATTAAATAATATTATGGTTTATTTTATTTAAAAATTTGGTCAGTACATCTAATTTTATTTATTTATATGAAGAGAGTTTTACATAAAATATCTTAAAAAATTAGTATGGGTGAGCCACAAAATTTTAAGTTTATATTAAAATAAGTGAAATATATAAATAATTACTATTATTCTAATTAAAAAGTAAATTTTGATTAGGATATTCTACAATAAATAGTTTTCATTTATATCTCAAAAAAATTTTTATCATAAAATATTATGATCGAAAATTGGACAAAATGGATATTAAAATTATTGACTTTACAATTATATGAGTGCAATTCATATGATTCATATTTTACAAATCTTAAAGTAAATCCAAAATAATTTTGAGGCTCATATTATCCAAAATTGACTTAGGATTTCCTCATAATTTTTTCATATTTATATAAATAAAAAATTGTTTTACTACATTATGATATAAAACTGAGTAGGATGGCTATATTTTCAGGGAAGGTTAATATATAGAAAAAATAATATTACATCAATCTCAATTCCGTTTTGAGGGCTTTAAGACTTTTATATAATTTTGTAAAAAAAATATATGTTAATATAAAATTGATCAATATGGGCCTTAACAATTTATATCACTCTACTTCCTAAAGAGAACCAAAGACTTTGAGACCATCCTGCCTAAAAAATTGATCCAAAGTATCTTGACGAAATTCATTCCATATTTATAAATAGAAAAAAAATATTAGGATATTATAAAATATAATTTATATATTTTAGAACTAATTATATTATTAGATGCATAAATATGTTAACAATATTATTTTTAAAACAAGTATAATTTTTTTTTGACTAATTTAATTATATTTTAATACTCATAATAAAATTATTAATTAAAATTGAATAATATTTAAAATTTTAGGACATTTTAAAGATATACATTCTTGATCCTGATAATTAAGATATTCAATTATTTAGCTTAAAAGAGTTAGTATTTGGCTAAAACTTGATTAATTAACGACCCTATTGGCAGGCTTCCACCGCAAGTTGCAGCAGTGCCATCTGGAGCTCGATCGTATGTGCGAAGAAATTGTCCAAGGGCACAGAAAGAAGCGAGATAAGCTTCCCGAGGAAGAGGACATAACAGATGTTCTTCTCAGAATCCAGGGGGATGAAAGCCTTCAGTTCCCCATCACCGACGACCACATCAAGGCTGTCATCACCGTAGGCTTTCTAACTCAATTTCAAAATAACATAGCATATCAAAACATAAACTGCATCTTTAATGCTCAAAATATAGTAATTTTAAAAAGAAATAGAAAATAACATCGTAGATTAATTTTTTCTTATAATTTATTTACTTCTAGTTCTGTTTAATATTGTGCACCTTTTTCCTAATTTTTATTATTTATCATATAGCATTTTGAAAATTGTATCAAAATGTTCAATTATTATATAAGAATTTATGTGTGTTCCAACACGCCTCCGGCATGAGCAGAAAAAGTATCTGATTAAAATAATATTAAAATATTAAAGGGACACGCGTGTCCAAAATAATTGAATTAAAATTATATTAAAATATTTTAAATATAGTTTGTTATATTTTAAAGTATTGTAGAGAATTTTAGAAATTTAGAGAATGTCATTTGAGTTAAAAAGAGAGAATAATAAGATATATTTATTATAAATAATTAAAATTATTAAAAATTATAATTAAATTTATAAATTTAGAATTGATAATAAATTTTATTTATTAAAATTATTAATAATAAATAAATTATTAATATATATATAATATATATATATATATATATATATATATATATATATATATATATATATATATATATATATATATATATATATATATATATATATATATATATATATATATATTTTTAATTTACATAAACATAAATAATTCTTATACATTTAAATTTATAATATTTAAAATTTAATATTTATAATTTTAGATATTGGAACGTAAAAGCATGAGAATTATATGATAAATATATAAAATTTCTTAAATAAATTATGGTATATCATTTTCAAAATTTGAATTCATGTAATTTATTAATTTATCTCACATATATAATTCTAAGAAAGTTAAGGAATTTATAACCATGTTTGAGATATTTTTATGAACTTTTAAGGATAATATTTTTTTTTTGTGCATCTATAGTGTTGTTAAAGATTTACAAAAAGCAATTTTTAGTAGTAAGATATAAAAATAAATAAGATTGGTGTAGTATGTAAAAAATATATTTTTATTTTTCATCATGTATACTTTGACAAAATTGTTAAATTTATTTTAAAATTATTATAAAATATAGTTTGATTGATTATTCATTTTTTGTACTTATGTTGAATCAAATACAATCATTTTAAAGCATATGATCAAATTTTTGTGTTTGGAAATTCAATAACCAAATATCCTGACCCAAAAAAACTCCTTTTTTGTTTGGGATCACTTTTATTTTTATTTTTTTTTTTTTTATTTTTTATTTATATTTTGTTTTTAAGTAAAACATATTTGATGATTATTATTGTTTTTAAAAACACTCATAATATTTAAAAATTATTTTGAGTGTTTTTAAAAATAATATTATTTAATTTTTTATTAACATTCTAAAGCATATGACTATTTTTTGTGTTTTGAAATTTGAAAACAAAAAAACCAAATATCTTGACCCAAATAAACTCCCTTTTTCTTTGACATATATTTTTTTTTCATGGTCTACAGTACAAAGCTAATTATGTATGTTCTCTGATCCACATATAAATCTAGGATTTGCTCATGGCTGGAACTGAGACAACGGCAACAGCAATAGCATGGACGATGTCAGAGCTGATTCGAAATCCAAGCGTTATGAGAAAGGCACAAAGAGAGGTGAGGGTGGTATTTGGTCGCGTCATGGAGAGCATGATAGCAGAAGAAGGGGTAAGCAGCGACAACCTCAGCTATTTACGGTTGGTGATTAAGGAGTCTCTTCGGTTACACCCTCCGTTTCCATTATTGCTTCCTAGAGAGAGTCAAAAGAGCTGTGAAGTAATGGGCTATGAGATTCCAGCAAAAATGACAGTGATGGTGAACGCTTGGACAATTGGGAGAGACCCTAGTTATTGGGATGAGCCTCTCGTCTTTCGACCTGAGAGGTTCGAGAACAGTCCTGCTGATTTCAAGGGAGGTCATTTCGAGTTCATACCCTTCGGTGCGGGGAGGAGGATATGTCCTGGTATGCAGTTTGCGCTAGCAACCATTGAGATGGCCCTTGCGCATTTACTTTACTATTTTGATTGGAAGTATCTGGCCGTAAAAGGAGAGGAGATGGACATGTCTGAAGGTTTTGGAATGTCAGGGAAGAGGATGTTTCCTCTTCGTTTACTGCCTATCCGTCACATTCCTCATCCTGATAATTGATTCGATCTTGATGTGTGACACTGGTTAATAAGGCCTGCAGTAGTCTCAAATTTTTATGCTCAAGTTTGAAGTCTTAGATGATTTGAAAGACGATCTTTATCCATAGATGGATCATAGCTGAAAGCACACCCCAATATTATGATGATTTTAAATGAGAAGAATATTGTGCAGCTTCTACGTTTCTGCTTTATAGCCAAACATACACCCAATGACATTTACTTATATCTTATGTTATCAATTTTTAAGAAATCCTATCATGTAAAAATAATTATATTATGTTACCTATTTTATTTTAAGTTCAAAATTTGTTTAAATTTGGTTCAAATATCTTGATTAAAATACTATCTTAAATTAATTTATAATTTAATTAATATTTAAAAATTAAATTCAAATTTAATTAATTCTAATAAAATAATTTAAAGAATGAAACTAATTTACTTGAACTCAAATTATTAACACTACAATAAAAAGTTATACATACTTAATAAATAATAATATAATGATATATTTATATATTTTTTTGATGGGGAATAGTTCTAATGTTTTGTTAATATTTCCTTAAAAATAAAATATATGAAAAGTAAAACTTATTATCTAGTATTAATTTAGCCCCCCTTTAAAGACAATATAACTAACACCTATAAGAATAATATCTCCTTCCTAGTGCTTAAAAAATATGCACACCAAATGCATATCAATCATCCATCACAAGCAAAACAATATGCTAAGTGCTAAAGTGTCTCTAGTAAGATACTAACCTAGCTATACCCTAGCCTTATGATAAATTAAATGAGTAAGGGGTTATGATCTATCATATTATCTAAGTGTGTGTGAAATTCTTAGTGTAATGGGGGTTATATGATTTTGATACGATACCAAGATAGCTCATCTTGATGAGTTTAATCAGACTAACGCTTGTCACCTTATATTTTTAAGACAAAGTGACATGTTTTAAGTTGGTTAAATTTCTTGAGTTATCATACCATGTCTAGGTATATTCAAATAATTTTTAATATCAAATGACTATCACTCAATAATGGTAGTCTACTTATCATAATATAGTCCAAGTCTAGAAATGAATAGTCATTCCTAGCTTACATGTGTTGATTGACTCATGAATATACAAATGCAACAATATGTAGATATATAGTTGAAAATAATAACTATCAAGCTCAAGATTTAAGTATTTATGAGTGATGCAAATACTTGAAAGTTAGAAATGTTTCAAATGTTTTGACAGAACTCTAAATTCTCAGAGTGTAGGACAAGTGTATGTAGAGATAATCTATTCTGAGGAAAAAGGAGTGTTTTGTGTATATGTATAATTCTAGAGTTAAAGTATTCAACTACATGATGAAGTCCAATAATAGAGTGACAGCTGTTATCCCCATGAGCCCAAGAACTCATAATTTTGAATTTAGATGATAACAAATAATTATTTGGAATTACTAAAGATTTATTTTTGAGTATTTAAGTTTGATTATCAAATTCAAAAAGCTTTGACAATCAAGTGCAACATTCAAGAGATTTGATGGGTTTTTAATGATCCTTAAGTTGTATTTTGCAAAAATTTGACAAATGAGTTGACAACAAAATTAAGTGGCGTAATTGATCAATATTGTATGCATTTATTCATATAATATTATCTTATAAAAAATTAAAATTTTGATTATCATTATCAATTTTTAAAACTTCATGCATAATTATCATTTGGTTTATGTAAATTAAATTTGATTAGTAACTTGTGTTCAATTCATTTCCTCATAATTACTCTTGTGAAATAATTTATCATATATCTCATTTCTAATGTAATTTTTTATTTAATTTATCAAAATTTAGTGGTTGAATTTATCATTAATATATATATATATATATTATTTTAATCAAAATTATATCATAAATTTCCCTCAAAATGAAACCTTAATTAAAAAATATTTATGGTTAATTTATGGAAGCACATTCCTCACTATTTTATTACTTTATTATATTTAAATTAATATTATTTTAGCATATAATCATGAATTATTCCAAAAATAGCTTAATCCCTTAAATCTTTTGGTTCGACCGAAATTCCCATAGTTAATTATGATTTCATTTATTTAATTCTTCTCAATTTGAGTTCAAATCCTTCCTCACATATTCTCTTTGCTTTTGGAGTGATTTATGCAAATAGCTTTTCAATTTTGGTTAAAATGTACTATTGTAAATTTAATTAATATCTTTTAAAACTTGTCATTTTATCTATTCTAGCTAGATCCTAGTCTTATGAGCATTAAACACATTTCAAATCTAACCTTAACTTCTTCTTAGAAGGCTACACCAATTTCCTCTCCAAAACAGAGCTTTACTTGTGTGAGATTAGTTTTATGTTTTGGAAAATTTGCTTTTATGGTTTCTCTTGAAAAATTATCCATTGCTTCTCCAAGAAACCTTTAAAAGAAGGTTGTTTCATGCATAGAAAATGGTTTTCTATAAGGGTTGATGTACTCTTGGTTCAAATCATTCAATCCTTGAGTAAGATTAACTTCTTATAAAATTTCCACTTGTGATAATATGATTGATTCATTTCTTGTACTAAATTATTAAGTGGTCACATACTAGTTTGAATCTTTAATCATTTGATTTACATTGAATAAATTGTTCTCTCTTTTAAGTCTACTTATATCATTAAACATTTATTGATCTAATTTTGGTGATATAAAATTAGTTGGGCTTAAATTAAATTACTTGTTCTCTTTAATTTTCCTCTTGTGTCTATATTGATAAATTTATTTTCTTTTGTACACTTTGTTAACATATAATTTCATTTACTTTAATTTGTCTTTTTGAAAGTTCTTGTTCATTTCATTTAAATTTAAATATTAGTTGGAGTTCATTCTAATAAATAAATTTAGTGCAATCATTATTATTGTCTGGTTTAAATTATTGTGTTCAAACTTTGATATTTTCAAGTAAGCATCCCTTTATTACTTTTGTCTCTCAAAATAAAAATTCATTTCAACATATTTAAATCATATTTGTGATAAATTAAGTTATAAAATTTAATATTGGTGTATTTGACAATATGTTAATCAATTATAACATTTTGGCATTTGATTTCTATTGAAATAAAATCATATTTGTGTCAAAATTAATTTCTTAATTATTGAAATGATATATATATATATATACACACACACACAATAATTGAAATTATTGAAATTGATTGTATAAAATATATTATTGTGCAGAATTTTAATTCATAATGGTGATAGTTGAAGGTATATCCATTAATTTATATTTCTGCTAGAATTAAAATCATTTGGTTAAATAAGTTTATTACACTTGAAGAAATATAGTTTTACTTTAAAATATATTACATTTGTGTCATATAATTGAAATTTGGTATTTTAGGAGATTATCAAATTAATATTTAGTTTTTTACACTTTATAAGAAAGTTAGTTACAAAATATATAAGGTTGTTTACATTGAAAGAGCAAAGAAACAACTAAATCAAATGCAAAAAGTAAGGGGACAAGAGACACAAGGATTTTCACATGATTCTATCAAACCCAAAAATTGACCTATGTCCACATCTAGTCATCATGACTAAGCATTCACTAATCAAATAAGATTCCAACCAGTCTCCCAAACTCTCCTACATCGGGCAAGTACAACATCAACAAGTACTTTTCTACATGAGCAATTACAACCCAAACACATACTTTCCTATATGGGCAAGTACAACCCAACACTATACTTTCTTACATGGACAAGTACAACTCTTAACAAAGCACAAGAGAATAAAAAAAGAAAACATAAAAAGTACTTAACTCTCAATTTAAAATGATCTTACACTCAAAAGACAACTAACATAATATTAGGATAAATAATAAAGAGAGCTCAAAGTGAATATATTTCTTGTTGAATTAAGGTTAAAACAATGATGTGACATCATATGAAGCACTTGAAATAAACAAGTCTTGAAAAGTATTTTACTTTAAAAGAATAAGACTTGAAATGAAATGAACTTGAAAAGCTATAAGATATTGAATCACTTATATAATTAAAACATTAGCATGATTGTGTAATTATGTTAGACTTTTATAATGAATACTTCCAAATAAATAGACTAATGTGAATTCCTTAGTTGTAAAATTACTTTGAAATAAAAAAAGCAAGAAATCTCTTTTAGAATTAATGTAATTTTATGAAACTTTTTATGATATGAAAGCTATAATATATGACAAAATGATTTCAATCCAATAAAAATAAATTGTTTTTCAAATAACTTAAGATGAGAATGAAAAAGCTTAAGAAGAAAACGTTAACAATACTTCATAAAAGTCCTTTTCATCCAAATCAAATAAATGAGAAACTAAAATTTAAAACTTTAGCATTAATATGTAATCCAATAGACCTTTACAATGAATAGTTCCAAATAAATAGGCTAATGTGAATTCCTTAGTTGTAAAATTACTTTGAAACAAAAATGAAGGAAATCCATTTTAGAATTAATGTAACTTTATGACACTTTTTATGATATGAAAGCTATAACATATAAAAGACAAAAATGATTTCAATCTAATAAAAATAAATTATTTTTCAAATCACTTAAGATGAGAATGAAAAAGCTTAAGAAGAAAACGTTAACAATACTTCATAAAAGTTCCTTTCATCCAAATCAAATAAATGAGAAACTAAAAATTAAAAGCATATAATGGATTGAAAACTCTTACTCAAATTCTTTATGTGTATGCAAAGAGATCTATTACTTGAAAGTCTCTGAAAGATGAACTAAAAAAGGATCTAAGAAAATCTTAACCAATGTTAAAGCATATTCTTTTTAGTTAACACAACATGAATGTCAAATAATTTGAATATGAAATTTATAAAAGATAATAAATATGAAAAATTTTAAAGAGATTATTTCAAATTAGTCAAGCCAAAAGGAATCACTTGAAGATGAATGAAAAGAGATTATAGAAAAACCTTAACCATATAACACATAAAGTTTTTAATCCAAATCAAACCAATAAAACCAATGATTCAAAAGATTGAAATAAAATAAATACTCTTACTCAATCCTATATGTAAGCTATAAAATCAACTAACTTGATGTGAACTTTCCAAGGAATAAAAGAGCCTTGAAAGAGTTGAGGAAGGTCTCCACTTGAATGTAGTTGAAAGAGTGAAGAAGAGAGAAGAGCTTTAGCACTTTAACTCCAAGAAATTCACTAGCATAGGTTCGGCCAAGGTGGAGAAAATCAAGAGGGAATAAGTCATGAAATCCACTCTTTAAATAGAGTTTTTTCATAAGAATTTCGGCCAAGCCAAAAGAGAAGAGGAGGGAAATAATGAGAGGGAAAAATCATTAAGAAAAGTATTGGATTTCAAACAAATGAGCACATGAAAAATAAATTCAAACAAAAGTATTTGAATTTCGACCAAGAGAGAGAGAAAGAGAGAGAGAGAGAGAGAGAGAGAGAGAGAGAGAGAGAGAGAGAGAGAGAGAGAGAGAGATATGAGAGAATAAAATAAGTCATTCAAATCAAATAAAATCAAGTAATAAACAAAGGATTTTTGGCCAAAGAGGAATAAATTGATTTTTGTAAGAATTTGAACTAGAATAATTAAGCACATGGCATATAATCTAAATCAAATTTAAAATAAAACTTAATGAGGTCAGTCATGCAAGGTTGGAGGGAAATATTTTGAATCCACTTAACATAAATAGATCATCCTTAATTAATTAAGAAATCAATTAAAAAATGACTAAAAATATTTGAATTTAAAAACTATTTCAAGGAAATTTTCTTGGAATGGCCAAGCTCTTTCCTAAGAGAGTTCAATCATGATTTAATTCAATAAATATGAGAGATCAAATAATTAATGTAGATTTGTCATGAAATAAAAATAATAAAAATAAATAAAGAGAAATTAATATGGGATTTTTTACTTCCTAAACAAAAATGATCTCCAATTTATGCAATTATTTAATTCAAATCATGAATGAGTAATTACGAGAATTTTCGAATAATAAACATAACTAAATGTAATTTAAATAAAATAAAATATGGCCAGCCATAATACTTTCTTAAAATAGAGTAAGTTTAAAAAACAGGAAAGTTTATTAAATCATGGCTCATTTAAATTCAAATTTGAATTAACATAAAGTAACTCAAATAAACTCAAATTAGATTAATTAAAGCATGATAAGGTCGGCCAAATCATTTTATAAATGAATAAGTCCAATTTTACATTAATATGGCAATGAATATTCAATTTGGATTCGAGATAATTTAAATTCAAAATTCAAATAAATGGACTTTTAAAAATTAAATAAATTAGGGAAATATTATGAAAATAATTTGAATAAATCTTACATTAGTTAACATTCAACAATACAAGAAAAAATCGTCCAAAATGTTTCTAAAATGCTAAAGTTGATATGAGAGAGAAAATAAAAAAGATAGAAGAGAGAAAATGAATAATTAGGGTAATTCTTGAATAATTTTATTTTCATGCAAAAATAAATAGATAATTAATGTACTTAAGCAAGGAAATAATTAAATGAAGTATGAAATAAGTTAGTCTTACTTGAAAGCACTAAATGATAATTAAATTCATGCAAGTAATTTATGTTATCCAAGATGGATAATTCAAGAAATAAGTAAAGAATAATGCAATTTTAAATGTAAACAAATATGGATAAATTTAAATAAAATATTTAAAATGATTAAATCATTAATTTTATTTTATTGAGCTCTTATTTGCCTTAGTATTATAAATTCTAGAAAATTCTTAAACTACCCTAGTCAAGCTGATATGACTTTCCCGATCTAACTAAGTAAGTTGAGTCTAGTGAATTTAAAACACTTGAAATAAATAATTAGTAGCTTCAAAAAAATATTTATCATTAATAAATATCTAGATTAAGAATAAAATTTATAATGATTAATTTGGATAGTTTATCCTACAAAGAAATTATTAGTTCTTATTACATAGTTTTGTTATTATCAAATCAAATGATGAGATACACAAGGTGTATAGTCAATAATTAGGATTGGGAATTCGAGCCAGGGTGGCTAGGCATAGTTATATTTTTTTTGTATAAAAGCTTGAACTTTTTTATTAGCTTAACATCAAAGAATAGGTCACCTTTCCACTATGGGAGAAGATATTTCTAAAGGCTCACTACTTGAAAGAAAATATACTCACAGACCTCCACTGCTTGATGGTGTATCTTTTCATTACTTAAAAAAAATAGAATTAGTACATTTTAATAAGGCAGAATGCTCATATATGATTTGTTGCAAAAAGATAATCTGATGAATTGAATGCTAGCACTTATAATACTTTATAATGTACTTTCTTACCCGATGACTATTGAGAATTTCTTTGTTAAGTACAACTTAAATGATTTGGTATAAACCTATAAAGATATTAGTGAGGTAAAAGATGCACACATTAATAGATTAGTTCATGACTATGAATTATTTCACATGCTATTCAATTAATCCATTTTTTGTATACATATTAGATTAATGAAAATCATAAGCACATTAGACTCTCTTGGAAGAACCTAATAAATCAATATTTTGTTTATAAAATAATGATATGTCTTATAAAAGAATAATATACTAAAGTTACTACAGTTGGTGAAGTTAAGGATTTGACAACATATCCACTTAATGAACTTCTTAGTTCTTTAATAGCATATGAAAATGTACTTGCTAGAGGGAATGTGAATGAAGGTTCTTAAAAGCAAGAGAAAAGAAAAATAATTAGTTGCAAGTTAAGGATGCAAGTGATGAAACCACTTCTAACTATGAGATGGTTATGTTATGAGGAAGGCTTGAGAACATACTCAAAAAGAAAAATCAATGGTATGAAAAATCCAAAGTTCATAAGTTTTATATAAGAAATCTACTACAAGTGAATGGATAGTGTGTTACCACTTTAAATGGATTAGATATGTAAGAGAAGAGTATCTAGAACTTACAAATGAGAGTAGAAAGAAAGAGAAAGATCATAAAAGAAAGAAGAATAAAAAGGAGAAGAAAGACCATAGAAGAAAGAAGACAACACTATGAGCAAATCTAGATTTAGATGAAACAACTGCTAGTTCTTTAGAGGAAGAAGTCAACTTTTGCTTGATGGCTACTAGAGAAATCTTTTCTAACTCTCTCAAGGTTTATGATGATATTTTTTATGAAGAATTACATGATTCTTTCAATAAATTAGCATGTAAATATAGAAATTAAAAATAAAATAAGGTTATAAAAAGAGAGCACAAGAACCTTGACATGCACTTTTATAATTTAAAAAATGAATGTGATGTGCTAAATGATAAAAATAAAGCTTTAATGCATAATATTTTCCTTTTAAGAAATCATAGAAAAGAAAATATTGTATATAAAAACTATATTGGATCTATACATGAAATCACATGCTCATATATCAACTAGTAGAATCCATGAAAAGATGGATGGCTCTTTCACACATTCATCACTTCAAACAAACAAGTTTAAATCTTATGTTAATATAAATATTTAGTGTAACTATTGTAGAAAGAAAGTTCATACCACTTTTGATTGTTATGCATGTAAGTCAAAATCTTATGTAAATATTCATCATTCGAGTACCAAAAGCTACTAGTGCTTATATAAAGCATTTATTTCTTCTTTAGAATGTAGACCCAAACATGTTTGGGCTCCAGAAGTTGATATTTGATTTTATTTCCTAGGAGTGACTTAAAAGTAAGATCAAATAAGGCATGCATTACTTGGATAGTAGATATTCAAGGCATATGATGAGAGGCCAAAAAAAAAAATTATAATGCTAGAGCTAAATGAAGGTGGATATGTGGCATATGAAGATAATGCCAAAGAGAAAATCATTGATATTGGATCCATATGTAAGAAGTCATAACTCTAGATTAAGTTGGTTTTGTAGATGGTTTAAAGCATAATTTAATTTCCATTAGCCAACTTTGTGATAGAGTATCAAATGTAACATTTTATGCATCATACTATGTTATTAAAAATGATGAAAGTATTTTACTAGTTTGATATAGGCTAAAAACATTAACTTGATTGACTTAGAAAGTTATTATGATGTTAATTTTAGTTTACTTTGTTTTAAAAGCACCATGATGATATCCACTTATGGAACATAAGGCTATGCCATATCAACATGCACACACTAAACAAAATTTTAAACGTGTGATTTGGTTGTTGGTTTGTCAAAATTAAATTTTTATTTTAATCATATATATGATGCATGTATTTTGATATACATTTCAAAAGTTCTTTAAGAGCCTAGACCATTAAAATTGTTCATATTGATTTGTTTAGTCTTATTAGCACTATTAGTTTAGATGGCAAGAATTATAGCTTTTTGATTGTTGATGGCTTTTCTAGATATAGTTGTGTTTTGTTCTTAGCAAATGAATTTGATGATTTCAATGAATTTAGAAAGTTTGCAAAATGTAGTCAAAGAGAAAAAAAATATTTCAATCATAGAATTAAAACTAGCCATGATAGTGAATTTAAAAACAAATTAATTGAAGATTATTGATGATTAGGGTATTAGATATAACTAATCTACATCTAGAACCTTTTAATAGAATGGAGTTATTAAAAGAAAGAATCAAATTTTAATTAAGTTGATGATGTAGAACATTATGTGGATCAAGATATTATAGCTCAAGATCCATTTACTAGATCTCAAGCTAAAGGTCCATTTATAACATCTCAAGCTAAAGGACCATTTACAACATCTCAAGCTAAAGCCCAAGAAAATTCAATATTAGCCTATTAGCATGCCAAAGCCTATTTTATGATTTTGATTTAAATTATGTAATTTTTAATTTATTTTTGGAAGCTCTAAGTTTGGAACTTTGAACTCAAAAATTTAGAGCATGATATCTGAAGTGATTAAATTCACATAAAATAATAGCATGTGAAATGAGTGGATGACATAAAATAGAAAGGTATATATTGATTCACATTAATGTTTCCACTCACCTTTCCCTCCATGTTTTGAATTTTTTCATTTGAAAGATGATTGTAATGGCTAAAATTAGCCCCACTTGCTGCAATGAAAGTTCTTTTTCCAATTATAAATTATTTGAGTCTTTGTTCTTTGAGAGCTTGGTGGCTAAACTTTGGTCATCTTTGGTGGGAGCACTAGTTATCTAGCATGTCTTTCTTTTCTCACCTCTAATACCTAAGGTAACTTAATTTTATATTTTTGTATTTTGTAACATCATCTCCACTTATCCACTAAAATTTTTACTCTCCTCCATAAGCCTACACCTTTTTCCACTCAATAATGCCTCTACTTCACTAATTATGACCTAGCCCTGATCTTCACACCAAAATAACCTCTTAAACTCTATAATTCAAAATTAACTACTCTAAGTCATAAATAAATATCCTAACATAAACCTCCACAAGTATTGCCAGCTATTTACTTCACTCAATGTTCATTCCTTAAAGTGATATTTTAAATCAGCCCAATCTAGCCCAAACTAGAATAGTTTAGGTATTCCCACTATCATATTATCCTACACCCTTCATTATCCTATAAAAACTCTCAAACATATCTTTAGATATCAATTTAAAGATACATGGCTATTTAATTCTCTTAATATCACCAAAAAGGACACCCACTCCTATCAAATTTTGTATTAGAGCAAAGGCTAGAAGGAGGGAATTCGGTTAAAATATTTCTTCAATAAAAGGCGCATTATAAGTTGTGAGTTTGCCTTCAAACTTGAGAGTTTTTCTAAAAATTGTGGGACTAATTAATTTCTTTTTATGATATTTTAAATTCATATTAGTAGCTTGGAAATAAGTATATTGCTTGCAAGTCTATAGTGATAGCATAAAATTCCAATTAGTAAACTCCATCATATAACTTAGATAGTTCCCCATAGTGTGAACTTGCCCAAACAAAAAAAAAATTAAGAGAACACCTTAGTGAGGTAGTGCTCGACTCTAAAAATAACCTAACCATTACTGAAAATAAAATTTTAATTACTTATTTTATTATCATTATTAATGGTTATGATTAATTTTAGAAGCTTGCTTGGAATAACTTATGATAACTTGCTTTCTTAAGCAGAAGAGCTTGATAATTTTTAAGCAATTTTCTCATTGCATTAAAATAATATTAAAAATATTACGTGCATAAAAATATAAGTATGTTAAACTTGGTAATTTTTGATGTTAAATAGAACTTCACTAAAAGGATTTAAACTATCTAAGGAGAGCTTGGGATGTAAGTGGTCTTGTACCTTGCTCATCACCTGGAAGTTTAATTAGCCTAAAATTTCACTTTGATTGCACATTTAAATTATATTTTTTTGCTCTATTTTAGTTATTATTTTTCTTAATCCCTTTTCATATATCACTTAAAAAATATCTACATGGCACCAAAATCAATCTCTCAGAACTAAGTTGAAAAATTGACTAGGTTAGTTAATGCCTTAGATCTTAGGATTCATTAAAATGAATTAAAAGCTCAATAAATCTTAGAAGAAAGTCAAAATCAAAGGCAAGAGATTAAAGAACAACTAAAAACTCTTGTAGCTCATCTATAAAACAATAAAGTGCCAACTCATGCCCTAATACTTACTCAACTATAGTTATAGGGATAGAGGAAGAAGATTCATACCCAAATCATAGGAAATCAACCACTTAGGAGACCACCAACTACTAGAAATGATGGAAGGGGAGAAAATTATTTCAAGACTATAGAAGACTCCATTGATCTATCTCAAATAGCTGAAGTTAAAGCCCCAACTTATGAAGGTGTACATGACCTAAATAACATTCTTGATTGATTAGTTTAAATGAATGAATTCTTTAATTGGTATAAAATGGATGATTACCAAAGCTTACTTTTACTAAAATGAAATTTATAGGACATGCTAAAATTTATTGAGCAAATTCATTAGCTAAAGAATAAAAATTAGGAAGGACAAACCTAAGTTATATAGAAATGAAAGAAATGTTAAAAACAAAATATTGTCCTAGGCATCATGATAAGAAATTAGATAATCAATTATTACATTAAGATAAGGTAACCTTCTTGTAACTAAATACTTAAATACTTTTGATGATTTGGTTTTTAGAACTGATTGTACTAATGATGATTGACACTTAGCTAATAAATTTGTCAATGGACATATGATTGACATTAGAAATAAGGTTGATTTATTTAACCCACAATATTTAGAGGAAGCCTTCACTATGCCTTATTAGTTGAATAATAAGAGAAATCTACTTTCATCTCTAAAACTAAAAGTCAAGTACCTTCCACTTAATTTCATAGGCCTGCTATTAGACTCACCCATCCAATTTTCCCTAGCCACATGTCTAAAGCTCTGACTAAAGGAGCTTTAAGAACATCAGAGAAGTAATATGTTTTAAATATCATAAAAAAGGTCATATGTAGAATCAATGTAAAGTCCAAATTTAGTTGAAAGCCTAATAGATGGTAATATACAATATGTTTATGATGACATCACATTATTTGATGAACAATTGGAATTGACTGGTGACTCTTAAGTTAATGTGATGAGATGCCTTACTGTAATTAAAAGCGATGCAGAAGATTGGAGAAGAAAGAACATTTTTAGCATGTATATTTTATGTAATGAAAATAGATATATGTTAGTTATAGATGGGGGAAGTGCTATGAATGTAATTTAAACACACACTTTAACTTGAGCTAACCTAAAATCTGAACCTCACCCTAAGCCATTTCATGTTAGTTGGGTAAATCATACATCTCTTTCAATCACCAATCGATGCTTAGTTCCAAGTAAAATAAAACTCTATAAGGATTAAATTTGGTGTGATGTTCTCCCCATGGACATTGCTCATATTCTCTTAAGAAGACCTTCACTATATGATATAAATGTCATTCATTATGGTTGAGAAAATACTTATATTTTAAAATATAATAATAAGACCATTAAACTCGAGCTAATAAAGCTACTAGAAAAGTCACTTTTCATAGCACCACATAAGACAACTTCTGACTTGCAACTTACGCCTATATTGAAGAATAATGCTACTCAATTAATTATCATAGGAAATGCTACTGTTATGGCTAATACTACCATTTTTTTATTCTTATTTTGAAACATCTATTCTTCTTTTTTTGACCTCAAAGATAGAGAAAATAGGTTTTGGAACCTTATGAAAATATTTTTTTGATCAATTTCTCCTCCACCTGTTATATGTAAAAGAAGTTACAACAAACTCTAATGAGATTCACATGCTAGCTATGGTCTTTCCCCTTTTATTTGGTTTTAAAGATATTGCACTTGTTGAGCTTCTTGATGAATTACCTCCTTTAAGAGACATTCAACATGATATTGAGTTCTGACCTGGTTCCCACCTTTTTAACCTTCCACATTATAAGATGAACCATACCAAGCATGTTGAGATTAAAATGCTAGTTGAAGAATTACAAAAATATATTTTATGCACGAGATTATTAGCTTATGTGTACTTATAGATTTATTAACTCTAAAGAAAGATGTAACATAGCGAATGTGTGTTGATAGTCGAGCAATAAATAAAATTACTATCAAGTATAAATTTTGTATTCCTTGATTACATGATATATTAGATTTTATTACAGGAGCAAATTTATTTTCAAAGATTGATTTAAAAGTGGATATCATCAAATTTGAATTAGATCATAAGTTGAGAGGAAGACTACTTTTAAGATCGCTGATGGACTTTTTAAGTGGCTTGTCATGCTCTTTAGACTTTCAAATGCTCCTAACATATTTATGAGATTAATAAATATTAATCTTAAACCATATATAAGTGAATTTTCATGATATTATGATTTTTAGTCTAAGTGAGAATGAACATCTACAACACCTATAAAAAGTCTTTGAAACACTTAGATAAGAGAAATTATACATTAAGTTAAAAATTGTTTCTTCTTGCAAACTAAGGTGAATGTTTTTAGGCTTTGTTATATCCACTAATAGACTCAAACTAGATCCTTCAAAAGTGAAAGCAATCTTAGATTGGCCATCACCTAAAAGTTTTATTAAAGTTAGAAGCTTCCCTAGTTTAGCTACATTTTAAGAAGATTCATCAATAATTTTAGTACCATTGTTGCTCCGATAACTGATATACTAAAATTAAAATAATTGTTGGACTCTTAATGTACCAAAAGTCTTAGAGAAAATTAAAGTTCTTATCACTTCTGCTCTAATCCTTAAGCTTCAAGATTTTTTAAAAGTTTTTGAAGTGACATGTGATGCTTCAGGAATTGGGATAAGTGGAATTTTGAGTCGAGATAATTAACCTATAGCATTCTTTAGTGAAAATTTAAATTAAGCCAAACAATGATATTCTACTTTTTATAAAGAGTTTTATGTGAAAGTTCAAACCTCCAAATATTGGCGACACTCTATTTTATGTAGAGATTTATACTTAACCCCGATCATCATGCCTTAAAATTCATCTATACTAGATGGAAATTGAGCCAAAGTTGGGAAAACTTGGTTGAGTTTTTACAAGTCTACTATTTTATTTTGAAGCATAAGCCTCAAATTAAGAATAAACTTATTGATGCTTTATCCATGGTAAACCTAGTGATTTCTTATTTAGAATTGAGAATCATAGGATTTGATCGAATTAAAGATGGCTACATAGTGTGCCCTAACTTTCACCTATTTTTTCTTGAACACCTAGATAAACTACTTAATTTAAAAGAACATTCTTTATAATAAATGTTTATTTATATAAGAAAAAGATATCGATGTATTCCTCGATCTTCCCTTAAAGAATTTTTTATCATCGAGTTACATGCTGGAGGTGTAGCTAGTCATTTTGGGAAAGATAAGACAATTCATTTATTAGAAAGTAGATTTTATTGCCCTTCATTAAATTAGGGTGTCCAAAAATTAGTTGCCTAATGCTTGATTTGTAAACAAACAAAAACTACCAAATAAAAGTCTGGATAATACAATTCCTTACCCATTCCTTGTAGGCATTCAGAAGATCTATCAATGGATTTTATTTTAAGATCACTTAAGACAGCTCAAGGACATGATAATATTTTATTGTAGTGGATAGGTTCTCAAAAATGGGTCATTTTTTACCTTGTTACAAAATAAATGATGCCTCTATATAGCCAAATTATTCTTTAAAGAAATAGAGTAACATCCATGGTCTCCCTTTAACCTTTGTTTTCAATAGAGATGTTAGGTTTGTTTCCTATATTTCAAAAATAATATGGAAACTATTAGACATCAAATTAAAATTTTGTTCTCCCTTTCACCCACTAACTAATGGACAAACTGAAGTGGTGAACCACTCTTTAGGAAATTTACTTAGTTGTTTGGTAAGTAAAATTTAAGAAATTAAGATTTATATTTACTAAATTTAGAATTTTCTTATAATAGTACTTTCTCTAGAACTACAAACACATCACCTCTTGGGATAATCTATGTTCAAAACCCAAGACAACTAATAAATGTAGCAAGCCTACCATTTCATGTACTTTTTTATGTAGCGTTCTCATTTTTAAAGACGGTTCTCATTTTCTTATAAGATGGTTTTAATTTCAAAATTAACTTTGCTTAATATTTTAATTTTTCATGTTGAATGTTAAGGATTTGATTTTAATAAGTGTCTTTGATTCTTAATCATTCCTTCTTCAAGTGATCTAAATCTTACATATTATCATGGATTTATTTTCAGCTTGATTGGTTTACATTTTTAAGGTTACATTATTAAAAGTTTGGTCACTTAGATTTCACAAGATTTTATTTCAGATGTTGGGTTTCAAGTTTTGCAAGTGTTTTCCTATTTGAATTTTGTTTAAGTTCATTTCATCAAGAACCTTTTAAAGTTCATATCATTACATTTAAAATTTTAAAAAGCAAAAAAACTTATAAACATTCTTTTATTTGTCATATTATTGTATAATTGGGATTGAGAGAAAAACACTTTTTAAATTTGAGAGTTAGATTTGTAATCATGTATTTTTTTTCTCTTATAGTTTGAAGTTGTTTGGGGATGTAATTGCTTGGTGTAGGAAAGTACATGATCCAGGGTTGTACTTGACCCATGTAGAAGAGTACATGATTTGGGCTTATACTTGACTGGTGTAAGGGACTACAAGAGATTCTTTATAATCTTGTGATATTTAATGAATTCTTAGCATGGATTGCTAGTTGGGGACATAAACCTATTTTCAGGTTGGTTTTGTCGAATGACGTTTAACTTATCTATGTCTCTTGTCTCCTTAACTTTTTGCACTTATTTTTGGTTTGTTGGTTTTCTCTTTCATAAGACATAGAATATTTGGTAACAAATTTATTTTTCTAATGTAAAATAAATTTTAACTTAAGAAACAATTTTAAAATATCCAATTCACCCCCTCTCTTGGGTTCCATAGCCTCTTAACAATTAGATCAATTATCAGCATATCAGATATTATGTTGGCCATGAAAGAATGCTTATTTTTTATCTTCATTAACTAGCTTGTCTTTTGTTAGTGTTAATGGGTATGGTGGAAATTCCCTAGAAAAGTATAATAGGGATGTGTGTTGATGATTTTTTGCAATCCAAATGCACATTTGTCCAAAAATTAGAAACAACTAAATCAAGAGAATGGGTAACTTGTATAAAGTTAGCCAATGCACATTCATTAGACTATTAATAAAAAAAAGTTTTCCTTCTTAAATGTCCCAAAAAGTCATATCTTCTAATGTATCTATATGCTGGAGCATGAGTTTCCAAGTGCCAATCACCCAAGTGAAGCTTCATATTTGTAAGATGGGTTTTTTTTGCAATATTTCTAATGGAAAAAATTGGCCCAAAGGGAATTATTTTCTTTGAATTTGATCCATAGCTTGATGGAATCACATTTTATGTTGTTTGTTAATGTTTAGAATCTTAAGCCTCCTTTATCAATCAGTTTGCAGGTTTTCTTCTAAATGGTCCATTGAATGACTTTGCCTTTGAGATTCTAATTGAATTTGTTGAATATTCTTTCAATTTATTGCTGAACTTAAGATGGCATATTTTGTACTTTAGCCTTATATAATGGAATAAAATTGAGTATGCTTTTTACAAGTGTGACATAACCTCGAGGAGATAAGAATGTATTGTCCATAAGTTAATTTTTCATTGGATCTTATATATGAGCTCATGAAATAGGTTAGATGTAAGTTTGGTATTGGTTAACACCTGAATACTTAAAATGAAAGTTATGTTTTGTATATGCAATGTAGTTTTTGATCCATTTAGCTTTCTTATTCTGAATGGTTTTACTTAGGATGAATTGATATTTACTGGTGTTGAAGCTCATACTAAATATGTCCTCAAAATGCTTTATGAGTGGAATGACTTTCTCCACTGATTTTTTTACTACCATTGCAAAAATTGAGAATATCATCTACAAAGGATAAATGGGAGATAATATTTTTCCCATTGGTTAAATATCATTTTATTTTCTTAGTGCAAGTGTGGCTGAAGAGTTTAGAGAAATAATCTAGGGTGATAATGAAGAGGATAGGAGACAACGGATCAACTTATTTAATAGCTTTATTTGTCTTGAGGTAGCCATGAGAGTTACCATTGATGGGAATTGTGAAGTAGTTTTCATTTAATAGTATTTTTATAATCATTCAAAAATGATTATTGAAGCTTATAGCTTCCACAATAGCCAAAATAAATTCCCAATTGATTATATCAAATATATTATTCTAATTTTATGATTAAACTTTTTCTTCTATATTTTCTATAATTATCTTTGCTTAGATCTTGGGATAGGAGAATGTTATTAGTGTTATTTTTGACTCTAACAAAAGCAGCTTAGTTACCAGCTATAATGGAAGGGAGGATGCTCTAGATTCTTATGAAGAGGACTTTGCCAATAATGCTTGATAATTATTTTGGGGCTAGATTTGAATTTGTCCCAAGTTTACATGTCTTTTATTAGAATTAGAGCTTGAGAAGATGTAGTAAAGTATTTGTTTTGATTGTCATTAATGAAAAAAATTGTTAATGGTGTTTGTAGCATATTTTTTGATAATATCATAAGAGTACTAATAAAATAAGTCAAGAAATCCATTTGAACCAACAATTTTAAATCCATCCATAGAAGCAAGTGCTATCCCGATTTATGATTGCTCTGGGATGTAGGTTAGATCTAGAGATTGCATCAATTCTCTATTGTCATCAAACATATGTAAGTTCATGTTCAAGTTATTTGGAGACCAAGATTAGTGCTGAATAAGTGTTCAAAATGGTCTAAAAAGCTCTCCACAATATTTTCTTGCCTAATAAGCCAACCTCTAGAATGGTCTTTAATCTTTATTATTGTTTATTTTTACTTTTACTCTTTAACATGTATGAAAGTCATCAGAGTTTTGTCTCCTTCTAGGATGCATTGGCAGTAATTTGTCTCCACATTAATTCTTTCTAATTAACATAGTTCTATAGATTGCACTATTGACCTATGAGTTGGGTTTCAAATTGATTAAAGTGATCATCTGTTATCTGCTTCTCAAATTGATGGACTTAGGATTTAGTTTCATCAATGAGCATGTAAATGTTACCAAACACTTTTTAATTCCATTTTTAAGCCCAGATGCAATATTTTTCTTAAATTACTTGAATCTTAACAATGAATTATAAATAGAATCTAACATAGCTAATAAAATTAGGATAGATGGTCCACATGTTAAGGAATTTCAATGGTGAGTGCTTTGGTTGGGGGATCAAGTTGCTGAAATCAATAAGTAGAGTGGTCAGATATTATTCTACTAAGATGTTGAAAACAGGTGTGTTGAATAACATTGTACCATTTAGAGTTACTGAGTAATCTATTTAGCCTCTCAAAAATTATACCACTATGCCAAGTTAAAGGATACCCACTGAAACCATGGTCAATATAACAAACTTCAATTATTGCATCAGAGATTTCCATTATAATGTTTATGTTTAGTTTTTTTAGCCTTGTTTTAAGAGGACTCGCAATCATGTTGAAGTCACCATCTGTAAACTAGGAACAAATGATATTGGAGTCAATTGAAATGATTTTTTGTTATAGTTCTCTTTTAAGTTCTATAGTACAGGCTGAATATAGAGTGGTAGATTCGATATTAAGATAAAAAGTACTAATACAAAAGTGCAAGAACTAAGGCTTATTAATTAGGATATCAATTTGAAAATTTCCTCTCCAAAATAATAAAATTTAATTACTACTACTAGTAAAATGATTGAACTTACCAAACTTTCTTGTAATCTTTAAAATGTAATTAGTGCAGACCATATTCTCAAGCACAACAAAAATGTCCAAATTGTGTTTTCTAATGAGATTAGTTATTGGAGGCATTATCTTTAGCATTTCCTCTAATAGTTCAAATTAAGAACTTAGTTATGAAAAGGGTACCTTTTATGCATTTTATAGGAAGCATATCATCATTTGATGATATAATTCTAGCACTAGTTAAATTCTATATACTAGCAGCTAGAGTTCATTTGACATATCTTAATTTCCTAAATTCTTTCAGTTTATGTTTTCTACTTTATTGAATTTTACATTCATCCTCAAACTCTTTTTAATTTATTGATGAGTAATTGTAAGTTTGTACTAGAATTATCATCTATTGAAGTGTTTCCCATTTAAATTATCATATTTTTTATTTTCTCCTACATCACTGATAAGTAGAGTAGCAGTTGGATGATCTCTATGGAATTGATTTTGCTCATCACATAGTGTTTGTTGCAATGCTTTAGCATATGTTTGTCTAATATTTAGTGTGATTTTATAAAGTTGCATCAAAGAGAAATGTTGAATTTATGCTTCGCTTAGGATTTATAATGATATCTTCATTTAATGACTAATTTGACATCCATGTTATCGATCTCTAATTGTTGCATCTATTAATCATCTTTCACTGTGGTTGGTTGAAATTTTATTACTTCTTATCCTTTTCTTTAAGCAAGTGATCTCTTATCATGCAAGCTACTTTAAAGTTTTCATGCTTACCTTTTGGCTATTTGTCAGTTCAATTTAGGCATGGTATGGAGGCTCAAAGAAAAGCAACTATGAGGTTCATGCATACTGAAGCCAATGAAATGCCTAAATTTTGGCTATTGATTACCTCGTTCATCTTTCATGGCCTAAATCTCTAAAGTCACTGTCTAAAAGGTTCCTCGTGGAAAGAACACAGTAGTAGATGCTTTGGCCAAACTTCCCAAAGAATTGGCATGTCCAGAAGATGAGTTCATTCCAATAAGGGTTCATAATAGACAAGTCTTATCCCTTATTGATACTGAACACATCGAGAGACTTTCTCTTGAAGGAGAGGTTGTCATTTCCTATAAGGGGAGGTTGTAGTTTCCTATAAGGGGAGGTTGTCGTTTCCTAACAATTAGTCATCAATCAGATTGTCAGGTTCTACAAGGTTCTCAAACCCAAGCTTCATCATTACCATGAGTATACCATGAAGCTATTGGCCTAAATCCCTAAAGTCACCATCTAAAAGGTTCCTCGTGGAGAGAATACAGTAGCAGATGCTTTGGCCAAACTTTCCAAAGAATTGGCATGTCCAGAAGATGAGTCCATTCCATAATAAGGGTTCATAATAGACAAGTCCTATCCCTTATTGATGCTGAACACATCGAGAGACTTTCTCTTGAAGGGGAGGTTGTTATTTTATTTAGGGTTTAGGGTTAGGTTTTTAAAAAATAATTTATGAGAACTTAGTTTTAAATTTTTTGTATAAAAGCTTTAGAAAAATAAAATAACAATCAACAATAGTAGAAAAGTAAAGTGCAAAAAATAAAGAAAGATAACACATAGATTTTTATGTGGTTTGGAGAAACCCCAAAATCGACCTTTGTCCATGCCTAGCCACCCAATCTAGGAATTCACTAATTAAAAATTGAGATTATAATAAATCTCCCATACTCTCCTTCACAAGAAAGTACAAACCAACACAATAGTTTCCTTAATGGGCAAGTACAACCCAACACTATACTTTCCTTAACGGGCAAGCACAACCCAATCATATACTTTCCTTAACGGGCAAGTACAACCCAACAAAAAAAACAAAAAAAGGAATATGAAAGTATCTAACTCTCATTTAAAAATTATTTTGCTCTCATAACCCAACTACAATAATATTAAGGCTAGTGAATTCAAAGGAAAGAAAGATAGCTCACTTTAATTGACATTTAAATTTGAAAGCAATGATCAAACTTGAAAATGTATATGATGCAAATAAATGTTTAAACTATTTGATGTGAATATAATAACTTGAAATCAATGTGATTTAATTTATTATTTGAAATATAGCACAATAATGATTTGAAACTTGAATCAATCACTTGTTAGAACGAGACTTAAGAGTTTTCCAAAAGATCAAATGAAAATGAAATCTCTTTTTAAAAGATATATCACTTAAGCAAAGTATGATACTATTTAATATAAAAGAAAACTTGTAACTTACAAGTGTTCTTTATGAACTAATTATTACAACATAAGTTTCACTTTAGCATATATAAAAATAAAAAGAAGAGAAGAATTTGAAAACACAAAACTTTAGTCAAAACCAAACAAAGCTTTTAGCCTACTTGAGAAAGTGTATGAATAGATGTGTTAAGAACAAATCAAATTGACCAAATGCCAAAGAATCTTAGCCCAAGAAAGAAATCAAGGTCTCACAAAAGAGTAGCAATAAAATAAATTAAAGGAACTTTGAATAGCTTTTGGCCAAGAAGGATTTCCACCAATCCACCAACATATTTTGAGAAATCTTCAAGCCAATAACTTGTAGGTTGAAGATGGAAGAAGGATGAAGAGATTAGCACTTGATTTGGAATTAATTTAAAGGTTTTGCAAGAATTTGGCCAAGAGAGAAATTTTTCTATGAGAGATTTTTCCAAGAGAAATTAACCAAGTCTAAGGAACATTATTTATAAGACAAGGGGTCATGATGGTCGGCCAAGAGAAGGAAAAATAGGAGGAAACTCATTTGGAATTAATTTAAACATAACTAATCAAAATAAAAATAAATGGTAGGAGATAAAAAATCGACCAAGAGAAATAAGAGGAATTTAATATGGAAGGTTGCTTTAATTAAAAATCAATTTGAAATTCAATTTATATAAGTGGGATTTTGTCTAAGACAAGAAAGAGAGAAAGTTTAATTAGTAAGTGATTTAAATTGTGTTCAAATCTATTTATTTTTTTAAGAAAATAATCAGCCAAGGCATCATGGAGGGAAAAATAATTTGGAAAGAGATTTAAACTGAATCAAGTCAACATATAACTTGATTTCTGATATAATTAAGAAGTTAATGCTTATGTGGGCTTGCCAAGAGAGAGAGAGAGGAGGATAGAAGAGTTTAAATTATTATCAAACAAATCATAACACAATTACTTGTCAAAGTGAAAAAAGGAATAATTTAAATTTTGATTAATTTAAATTAAGCATGATATATGATCAGACAAAAGGAAGTTTTTATGATGGGATTTAATTAGTATTTAATGAAATATCATGGAATATTCAGTCAATTTATCTTGGTGAATGAAGAAGGAAAGAGATAACATACAAGCTTTATTTAATAAAATCCAAGGAATATTCAAAAATTAGGCCAAGCATGTTCCCTAAAATAGATTAAATTTAATTTAATGCACTTAATTTAAATTAAATGATGATGAATCAGATCATAGGAGAGTTTAACTCAATTTTCATTAAGAGATTAATTTGAATTTGAATAAAGATAGGATTGGCCAAAGGAGGTTTCCAAAAATAGAATTTATATAAAAGGAAAGAAGATAATTCCATGGCTTATTTTAATTGAATTTGAATTAACTCAAATAAATTCAAATTTATTCAAATTAAAAGAACTATATTAGCTTATGATCATCTACATAACATTACATAAAGAGAGGAGTTCAAATTTGCATATGTAATCAAAGGAATATTTAATTTGAATTAAAAAAATTCAAATCAAAGATTCAAATAAATAAATTTTTTAATTTAGAAAAATATGGGATAATTATGGAAATAATTTGAATAACTTCACATAATTTATTTAGAAAATAATCATAAACAAATTCAGCCAAAAAGGTTTAGGATGAAAAATAGGATCAGAGAGAAAAATGATATAAAGAATAATTTTATGATAATTAGATTTTATGCATGTAATAAATGAATAATAAACATATTTTAGCATGGAAATAGTTTAATGAGATGTGAAATTAATTTAACTTGCATGGAAGCACAATAAATGTAACATGGTTTATGCATTTACTTCACATTATCCAAAAATGAATAATTTTAAAGAATAATTGTAAATATGAAATATAACATTTATGAATAATTTAAAAAAGATTGTTTTAAAATGAATGAATGATATATTTATTTTAGTGAGTATTTAATTTTCTTTAATGTAGTTTTTCCTAGAAAAATTCCCACCCAGTCCATGTCTAAAAGTTTTAGCATTCTGATATAATTGAAGAACGAGGAGTTGAAGAATTTTCCTGCACACTCGAATTTAAGTTGATTTGTAGTCATTAAAATATATATTTATCATCAATATAAATCTAAATTAAGAATGACATTCATAATAATTAATGTGATTAATATATCATGCCAAGTGATAATTAGTTCTTATTACACAAGGTTTGGTATCAACAAATCAAATGGTGGGATACACAAGGTGTATTGTCAACAAAAGAGACACTAGAGAAGCTGACAGTCAAGAATTTAGACATCCACCACTATCTCTATTTTGGTAAAGTCAATGAGTTCCTCTTTAATAAGTACAAAGACTATCCATTTGTTAAGGAGTTAATGTAAGTTGTTCAATCTATTTAGTGAGAATGGTGGATCTCTATTGGATTGTCTTGTGATGGTTATCATTTTTATTGAAATTTTTGTCTATATTTTTTCTCTCAGATCAGCATGGGAATTGTAGTAAATTTTAGGTAGGTTTCTTAAAATTCTACATTTTAAACAACAATATGAATTTTTTATTTCAACTCTTTGCCAATAACCATTAAAATGGGAACCAATCCAAACTTTCTCAGTGTATTAGGAGGTGATGTCCACTTCAACAAGAACACATCTATTGAAGGCTTAATGAAGTTGAAGGTTGGTAGATCAAGCTTAAGTAGTTTGTCAAAGATTGTAGCAAGGGAGTAGAGTATTTACTTGTTGAACAAATGAAGTTTTAGATTGGGAAATTTGATCCAAATTGCAATAATGGATAGCTCTATTCTATTAAAATGTAAGTGTCCATTCTAGGACCTTCATGATGATGTTTTCAACATAATACATCTTCTTAGAGAAAAGTATAGCATAGTCCTCTTTCTTACACAATAGAATTGTTATATGTCATCCATCTAATAGAACAACATTCCATTTGTCAATGAGCTTTTTGACATTAAACTAGTTTATGATAATATCCATCCTGGGTGCTCATAGGCAAATTTCCTAATGAGAGTGAATCTAAGTGCTATAGAGAGTAAATAAGTTTCAACTTCAATGAGGAAAAGAGCTAGTTTATCATTTTATCGCTAGCTTTTTTATGAAGCTATTCTCTCATCCTTCTTCAAATTTATCATGAATGGATCAAGGAAAATTAGCTTATTAACTAGGTCAATTGCGTATTCATTTGCCATATTAATATCCATTAACACAACATAATTGAGATTTTCCATAGTAAAAATGAATCAAACAATGAATAATAGCTTAAAAGAAAAGGAAAAAAGAAGCAATGGAATAGTGCACCAAAATCTCAATTGTTTTAGGATCATTGTATTAGCCCCATTCATTATGAGTCAAATTGCATTAGCCCCATTCATTTTTTTTAGGATCATTGCAATTTAATTTTGTGAATTTTATATCGGCTCATAATTGTTTGATTAATTATGTTAAGATAACCTAGGTAACGGTTAATTAATGGATTTAATGCATATTATAACTTAATTAATCCATAAAATCAACATAATCACATTTTATTAAACCAAATTAATTCAAAAACATGGGAATGGGTTAGGATCAGCAAATTTCTTCTCACAATCCTTAAATCAAATTAAACATGAAATTAAAAATGACATGAAAAAGCTTTGGTTTATTTTAAATGATTTTATTTAATATGATTGTCCTTAGAAATTAATTTGATTCAATGAAATCATGTGTTTATGTTCACTTATTCCTTTCCAATCATATTAAATTTTGTATGTCATTTGATCCATACATCTATCTCTTTTCAAAATTAATTAAATCAAATGAGGTTTCTTTTTATGTTAAGCTTGCATGTGTTGATTTAATTTAATATATGTGTGGCTACTATCATTATTAAATCCAAATGTATTTTTCAAAAGCTTATAAATGAATCATAATATATGTTAGGATGCTAGTTATAAATAAATCAGATGTATATGATTATAACTTAAGTTTATGAAGTGAAGCTTTTTTTTCCTTTATTCATGTGTTGGTTTACATAAGTGAGAATGATATGGGTATATAGTCTAGAGATCCCAGGAATACGAGGCTTTAGCTAGCCCCATGGAGGTAATTTTATTTTCTCACTTCCCTGGTTAACAAAGTCACATACTCATTTGATTTCATTCCTATATATTTCAACACTAAAATTTGTATAAAGCTCTAATTCGTACATATAACTAATTCAATTAAAGAAAATACAATTTCTTATATAATTTTCATCCATTAATTATGAATATATGTATATGTATTTAAGAAAAGTGGGTATATAGTCTAGACATCTTGGGAATATGAGGCTTTAGTTAGCCCCAAAGAGATCATTTGATCACCTCACTTCCCTGGTTAACAAAAGCACACACTTGCTTATTCCTTTTATACATGTATGTGTATGTTTAATTAGAGAATGACAATCCTCTTCTCCATCAAAAATACATGCATGCATAATTGGTTAAGTGTTTGAATTAATTAATCACATAACTTGGAGCTTGCTTCCTTATATTCATACCTACAAATTTACATATATTTGAATGTAAGTGGGTATATAGTCTGAACATCCCAGGAATATGAGGTTAGGCCCAATGAGGTCATTTGATTACCGTACTTCCTTGGTTAATAATGACACGTACCTATTTAATTTCATCTCTATGTATTTTTGTATAAGAATTGGGATAGAGCTTTAAAATCAATATGATTAAATAATTCAATATAGTGGAAGATATAAACTTTAAATATACATGTTCACATCTATCATTTAAGTGGGCTAAAACATATTCTATGTGTAGGTATATTTAGGATTTAATCATATGCATGCTACATGTGATGGAAAGGAATGATTTAACATATGTCGTGTGATAGTAACTCAATCAAATTAATTTTAAGATGCCTTTCATATTGAATGGGATTATTTAAAATGAACCTAAACTTAGGATTAATTTAAAATCACTTAATAAGCCATTCAGAACTAGATAAAATTAATGTACTTTAAAAAGTGGCTTACGGTAGGGATGAAACAGAATGATCCCTTTTCTTCTCTTTATAACACTTAGTTGCTAAGTGTAAGTCATATGTAATAAAAGAAAACACAAATTAAAATTCTCAAATCAATTAAATGATTTAAAGAGAAGTCGACCCTTTATGCTAAATTAAACCCTTTCACATTTAGAAAAGATAACATTAATGCCTAGCAAGACACACCACACAAGCCTTAACACACACATCAGGGCTAAGTCACCACTTATAGGTTTATGTTAGGACAGTGCATGATATAATCTATGTTTTATTTTATGATATATTATTTCAGACTAGATGTTAGGGTGTATATTTCATAGATTGGATGTTAGGCCTTGATTAGCCTAATCATATTTTATGTAGGGGATTGTGCTTAAGGGGGTGCTTAAAAATAAATATAAATGCTATCTTTATAGTTTGCTTAAACCCCTAAGCATGATCCAAGTTAAGATAGGTGGGCTTGGTTACCCATGTATAGGTAGCTATGTCCAAATCATAAATACAACAGCTTGGGAATGTATCTATATTTTGCTAACATCTATTTTACAGGTGTAGTTAGATTTAATTTTTCTATTTTTAATATAATTTTGTATTAGGAATTAGGATTAGTGCTATGGGGATTTAGGATGAGCATTGGTCAGAAGGCTTTGTCCTGGGGTGCCAAGTGATGCCTTGAAACCTACCAAATCAAAAAAAGTAAGGAGGAATGAAATGAAGACATGAAGAATGAAGACCCCCCATGAAGACCACCCATAACATTCATACATTATAAATTGTAATTATTATTTTATAATTCTGGGTTGTATAAGGGTAGAGCTCGGCTACCCAGCTTTTATTTTTGAGTTATACGACGGTACTCGATCGCATCGGCTTCTTATTCTTTTGCGTCAGTTTTATACAAATGTTTGATGATTTCTTTAGTTTGCACACTAGAAATGGCATGCTTTTCTTAGTTTCTTATTTGAATGATGCTTTAATGTGTGGGCTGGATGCGATTAGGATTTTAGGAAAAAATTATTTTTTCATCCCTAATTAATCACTTAACTAAATTTTAAACCATTTATAACCTTACCATAAAGCCTAGGTCTTAAATAAGATAATTAAAAGATTTAGTAGCCCCTTAGCTGAATAGTTGAATGTTTCACAAGATACATGCATATTATTTCACTCTTGAAAATAGGGGATTTCCATCCTTGCATGATAGGGGAATGCTTGACCTTTGAGGGCATCTCTTGTATTAGAAAACACCCCTTCTTGCTGATTTAGCCAACAACCTACTTTTATCATTCATATAGGCATCAAAATCCTAATGCCTTTATCAAAATGAAATGTGAAAATTTAAATAAAAGTTGAAAATATTTTGTATTAGATTAAGTCATTATTCATACTACTCATGCTATATTCTCTTGGAGAGTGGGTTTCAGGACTTTAGTCTCTTTCTAAATTAATAATAGCCCAACTATCTTGCAATTTCATAAGATTAGACTACATGGTTTTAAAATCGTAGGAGTTAGCTAGCAGCTACTCCAGGTAGTTATAAGTCCAAAAGTCTGACAATTCATCCTCTCTTGTGCAGGTGAACCTTTATATCCACCTGTCGCTTAGATTTAGGTCATGCTTTAGTTCTTGCTAAAGCTCCCTAGATTTAGGATTTGAGGTAGCTATTTTCTTTGAGCTATAAGCATAAATCCTTACCTCTTAGGAATTTTCATAATTTGGTGTTGTTGGATTATAAGTCTTAGTAATCTATTAAAATTTCAACTCAAATAAATAAGTCTCTTCAATTTCAAAATTATAAAGCCCAACCATAGGATTGATTGGAATGATTACTAGGCTTTCTAGTATCATGAGCATTCCCTATTCATCTCCTTTAGCTTCCAAAATAAGTCTCTCCATTTGATATATCCCAATTAATTTTCCAAATACAACCAATCCTTTGATAGTCTTATCCTTAAAATCTTTGGAGATAATGATTGTCTACTTTAATTGAGAGTATTCCAAAGGAATTTTCCTTCCTTAAGTTAATTATAATTAACTATGGAGGCTTGCCTCCATAGGGAACTTTAAAATCCAGTTTAATATAAACCCTACTTTATTCATCCATGTAAAGTAGGGGAATAATCTCTGGTACATTAGAAGACACATCATGCCTTAAGAGTCCTTATTAGGTGATTAGGTCCATTGAAGGATGGTGTCTCTATCTTTCGAGATAGTATATCATACTTCAATGTTGTACCCGATCACTTCAATAAATATCCCTTATGATCTACATGGTGTCCCCCCACATCTGAAAATAAACACCACAAGTATATAATTAAGAGATTCCTAATCTAGGATTAGGTATCCTAATTATTAGTTTTGGAAGTAATGTTAACCTCATCCAAAAATATGGTCAACAAGGACAAATGAGATGTAATTGAAAATGCCTAAAGATATTGGGATGCCTAGTAGGCATTTCAACTATCCTACCATTGGGCTTTATATCTTGAGATTGAATTTATTAGAAATTAAGGACTTACATTCTAACAACATAAGACTGCAAAAATGCTTAGGGTTGAAGACTTATTCTTAGAGGGACGCTTCAAAACCTAAGTCTATAAATAGTTCTCACATAATTCAAGGTCTCACCTAGTTTGAATTTTGTGAATTATTTGCTCTTTCTCTCACTTGAGGAAAGGAATCTATTCCTTAATCTTCTAGACTTACCAGCCACCTGGAAGGGCTTCCAAATAACACCACTTAAAAAAAATTTTAAATCCATGATGCTAGTCTTATGTATGTAAGATGGCTAAGTTGTCGCATTTTAGGAAAGAATATAGGAACCTAAACTCACTCCCTAATCCCTAGGATCATGTTAGGTATAATATGCACCTAACCAATGTAACAAATTTCAGCTTTTAAGCATTTTGACTCATAATTCATTTAAAGGCTTTGGGGTATGCAATTTATGCTTACAGTGAGATGCTGTTAAAAATGGTCATGGGCCAAATCAAAATAAGAAAGCACACTTTTCCAAGAAGGTGATCATCCTTAAAGGTTAGATGCCCCTTTTGTACAATGGGTGAAGTGCCCAGTTCAAAGATTTTGACAATATGCTAGCATGGTTTGTAAAAGCTAATTATTTTTAGTTGTTTTAAGTTATACATAAGGCTTTAATTTATGTGTGAAATTTTGAATTTCTTTATTTTTGATTAAGTTATTCAAATTTAAGTTGGGTAAAAATTTTATTTTTATTTGAGAAGCCTAACGTTCATCCATTTCATCATAGAAACACATCATAGATAGAAACTTAAGAAAGAAAGCAATTTCTATTATGCACCCAAAATAAATCAAGCCAATTTAATTAATAAGAACATGCCAATGTGGCCTACTACCACTGTACACCCCAAAAGAAAGAGAAAAAAGGGGCAATTGAGCTCTACCATTACCCTAGTTTAGATCTAAAAGTCTAGATCTATGGGTCTTTTTTCAGGATCAACTCTCTCTTTAGGGACCTCCACAGCCTTCACATGGGACCACCAACTAATAGGGTCAGCTCATACTATTCTTAGACCCCATAGATCCTAACATAATTCTAAGCTCAAATTACATTCTGATTATAAAAAAACTTATAATCCCTACAAAATAGATATTATGAAATACACACAGCACACTAGCAATTATATTTGCAAATATACTGCATAACATTTGTTTCTTGCCAAGCCCACCTATCTTATTGGGCAATGCTTGGGGACTTATTAAGCACCTATAAGCAAATAACATTTATTTTATTTTTGTCACAGTGATCCATTTTAGCACAACCCCTGTAGAAGGGTTCTAAAAAGACATCATACCATCCAAACTAGCATGCAAATAATCTTAGCCATCCAGTCTAAAATAATACACAACAAAATAAGAAAAATATCACATCACATCACAGAATATCATAGATCAACCTAACTTAAACCTAGGATTTGTGACCTAATAATCTAGTGTGCGAAGGAGAGGTTTGTGTGGTATGACTGTATTAGGCCTTATTTTAACTTGGATTTATTTTTGGTTAAAAATTTGTTTAATTTACCTTTGGGTGGTTTTTAAATTTAAATGATTTAGTGATTTATAATTTCATTTCCATTTTAAAGATCATTTTTATTGAAGTGAAATTTGAATTTTAAAGAATGAAGAATAGAATAAATTTCATATCGAGTGGAACCCATTTTATTTAACATCTTGAACCTTAATAAAATGAAATATTCACTCTAAAGTGAAGATTCATTGTTACATCTTGATTAACCTTATTTTTAATTCTTTTAAGTTAGATTTGGTTTGATTAAAATTTTAATTTTGTTTTAGAATTTAATTAAGAATTATTTTTCTGTTTTATCTCTTTTAATTCGATTAATATTTTTTTGAAAATGATTTGATTCATTTAATATTTTAATTAAATGTTTATTTTACTTTATTGTTTGAATTATTTAATTTATTTGATTTAGTTTGATCTTATTTATTTTTTTCATCAATGTTTATGTCTATGTTTATTATTTATAAATTTGGGATAAATTCCATGAGGAAAGGAAGCCTACTCCTTCCTCTCCTTACCTTGACCATTAGCCTTTTCATGGAGATCCATGGCATGGTTTCATGAAGGGGTGGTCAACCTTTGTTAGCCCCTTTGATTTCCACCCTTGGAGGCTAGCTCCAAGGGGTGGTTAACTGATTGGAGAGAGTCCAAATCAACTAAGGTAAGGAAATGGATGAGGTATGGAAGAGAGGAAGTGGATTGGGAAGAAGGTTTGTCTTCATGCTTCCTCCTTCCTTTCCATAGCATATTGCTCATTTTGGATGGATTTGGACCTTCTAAATTTCCTTAGTTTTGGCTGTCAACCACTCTAAACTCATTTTAGGATGGGTTTAGATGCATTCTGATGTTATTAGCTTGGGTTTGAGTCCAAATATCCACATTAGATCCATTTGGCCTTGAATTGATTTGAATTAATTTAAAGTGATTTAATTATATTTCTTTTGATCAATTTACTTTTGATTTGAGTTTCAATCATTGTTAATTGTCCAATGGATAATTTGAAGTTCAATTACCCCATGCCATGTGAGGTTTGATATGATTTGAGCTAGGTTTAGCTCTTTGGACCTAATTAGGTCAAGTTGATTTCTTTAGTTTGAATGGTCTTTTAAAAAATATTTAATTTAGGTTCAATTGTGTTTATTTGATGATTTATAATAGTTTAAATTTATTCATTAATTTCCTTGGATTTTAAATTTATTTTGATTTTATTTCAACTTAACCCATGTAGACTTAAATCGGTTAAGTTGAGTTCAATTGAGTCAAATGACCAATTTTGCTCAATTAGTTATGTTTGGTCTCCAATCATCTTTAATCTCATATGAGATGATTTGGAGTGATTAATTCCATTTGATTTAGAATTGATTTCAATTTTAACTCATTTCACCCAAATTGGGCTTCATGGGTTAAGCTGGATTCATTTGGGTCAAATTATCAAATTCGCCAAATTTGACCTAATGATTGGTTGGATTGTATTTAATTTGATTTTCAAATGATTTTAGATAATTAATTTAAGTTGATTTTAATTTGATTTGGATTTGGATTCAATAAGGTCCATTTAGGATAGATCAAATGGTTTAATTAGCCTAATTAAAGCCTTAATTGATTTATATTCATTTAATTTAAGTTTAAACATGTTTATTTTATCATTTGGAGTCTTTAGAATAATTTCATTTGGTCAAATTTTTGTGGGTTGACCTTTGACCTAGTGAGACCCACATAAGTCAACTCCATGTAAAAGGGTTGACTTTCTTTGACTTTCATTTGGCTTTAGTTTGATTTGATTTGGTTTGATTTTAATTTGTTTTGATTTCTTTGAATTTTATTAATTTTGAGCTTAAATAGAAAATTATGTTAGCCACCTTAATCACCTTGCTTTAAATGGATTCAAATTCCAAGTGGATGTGTTTGATTTAATTCTTTGTTTATGTTTGAGTTTTACATTGAGTACACCTAATCCCATTTGGTTAGATTAAACCCAAAAACGGATGCACTAGGTCACTAGGTATTGTGACCTAAGTGCTTAATTACGAGGCTCCTAATCTAGGATTAGGTGTCCTAATTGCTAGTTTTAGAAATGATGTTAGTCTCATCCAAAAATGAGGTCAACAAGGCTCTTCCCCAACATGGGACAATTTTTATATAATACAAGGAAGAAAATAAAAATTAATTAGTCTTCTTCATCAAAGCCCAACAAATCAAAGAAAAAGAGAAAATCTAGAAAACCAAGGTCCAAAAACAAAAAAAGATTGACTCTTTAGAAGAGTATGAACAACCTCCTAAAAAGCCAATTAAGTTGGAGGAATATATGCATCACTTAAAGTTTGACACAAAAAATCCTTAAGAAGAGGTTTCGAAAGAAACGTGTCAAGTTATAAACATGTGTGAAAATTTTAATTTTAAAACCCAAAGAAAAGCATGTTATGTGATTACAACTTCAACTGACTCAGAGGAAGAACTATGCTTTCATAGAGGAAAGCTTACTAAAAGAAAGGTCAAGTTAGGCTCAAAGAAATCATGTCCTAGACTAGGCAGTAGTTTTGAGAGTACTGAAAACTCCAAAATTTCTAAAGAAACACATAAATTAGAGACTTCTTCTAATAAAGAAAATCAAATAGAAGAAGTAACTTAGTTTAACGAGTGGAAAATTAATTCCTCCACCTCTATAATGAAAGGTTAGTGATAAAGGCAAAGAAATTCAAATCAATGAAAATGTCTTAACCCTTATCACCGACTAAACCTCAAAAGTCTACTAAAATGGGAGTAGACTGTAATGTTCTGGCACATTTATGCAAGCTCCTTGCTTTACTAAGTATCTATGATGCTCTCATGTTGTCCAAAGACATACATGACACATTAATCAAAGTCTTAAGAAGTCTAAAATAATATGAAACATTCTTCGCTAAAGAGAGAATGAAAGAGGACTTAACCTCTCAAAGTAATGACCATGATAGTGATCAACTCGAGCTCTTGATCAAGCTCTCTTAACATCTAAGACACTCAAAGCATTAGAATTAGATGCTCACTATCTAGACAAAAGTACAGTATTCTTATAAGGATTCAATGAACAAGGTTAACAAATCTTAGGGTCACTTATTCTCTATAAGCTTTGGAGAATTGTACGTAAAGGCTAATTTTCATGTGATTGAAGCTAGTGTTGCCTACAAAGCACTCCTTGGTAGGTCATGGATTCATGAATACGAATAGCACCTTCAACACTCCATCATTGCATGAAGTATATTGAAATGGTGAAGAGCATTAAATTGATGGTGATATGAATTCATTACTAATAAATGAGATCAAGATCTATAATGATGCCAAATACTTCATGCCTAATAAAGTAGAGGAAGTCAATTCCCAAAAATAAGTGGCTCCACCTATCAAACTAGTGCTGAAATTTGATAATTTAAAGCGTAGTGCTAATGAAAGCAACCCAAGGTAATTATTCACCTTGGCATCGATACTGAGGATGATGAAGAGAAATTAGTACTTTATCAACCTAAGAAAGCCTCAACTAGCCAAAAAAATAAGAAGCAAGTAGTAGTAATGTGGCAAAATAATTAGAGAAAACTCATGTTTCTCAAATACGAGTACTTAAGTCCCAAATCTCCAATAAGCCTATGAAAATAAATTTAATACCAAATAAACATATAAAATCTTTAATAGCTTCAAAAAATTAGAAAATAGAATAGTTGAAGACTTTCTATGTCCCTCCTAGAAGAGGCTAAAATGAACATGGGATCCTTTCTTACAAGATAGAAGAGTGAATCATAAATCCCACACAAATGATATTTGAAGAGGATGATTGTGACAAAAAAATATTTTAATAATAATTTCTCAATGCTTCTCATTATTTAAGAAGCTAGTTAATAACAATCAACATATACAATTGTTCAAGAGATTTGGATATATGATGTTCACCACATGGGGATTAAGATATATTACTTTGGCATTTCCATCAACGAGCTCATGCTATGACATATCCTACAAAAAAAATAAGTACTTTTGGAAACTACAAATGAACGAAGGGACATTTTACATGAAAATAAGAATATACTCGAAGAGGAACTAATAATTGACCTTGAAGAAGCCTTCAAGGTATTTGAAGATGGCAATCAAGCCACCATTGAGGAACTTTAGGAAATCAACCTTAGTCTTGAAGAAGAGCTTAGGCTGACCTTTGTTAGTGTGAACCTCATGTAAAAAAGATTTGAGGAATTAGAAGAACTACTATGTGAATACAATGATTGCTTCACATAAAATTATAGTAAAATGATAGGCCTATTATCAGACGTAGCTGCACATAAGCATCCCATTAAACCTGATGTATAGCTTGTAAAGAAAGCATCAAGGCGAATGTGATTAGAAATTGAAGAGCGGGTAATCTATAAAATAAAAAAGCTCATTGAAGCAAGAGTCATCCTAGAAGATAAAGATGCTAACTGGATTGCCAATATTGTCCTAGTAAGAAAAAATAATAGACAAGTCCATGTTTACATTTTCTTCAAGGATTTAAACAAAGCATGCCCAAAAGATGACTTCTCACTATCCAATGCAAAACTCATTGTTGAAAACACATCAAATGATGATATGTTCTTCTTCATGGATGGCTCATTAGATAATAACCAAATTAAAATGGCTCCAAAAGATGAAAAGCATACATCCTTCGGCACACTAATAGGCATGTATTGTTACAAAGTGATGCCATTTTGCTTGAAAAATGCTAGGGCAACATACCAAATGACCTACATCTTTGACAATATCAAACATAGATATGTGGAATGTTACATCGATGATTTGGTTGTCAAGAGAAAGAATCAAAGAAAGCATATAAGTGATTTAAGAGTTGTATTTTATAGAATCCAAAGTTTGAACTTAAAGATGAATCCATTAAAAATGTGCTTTTAGTGTGACTTCTGGAAAATTCTTAGGCTTTATTGTGCGCCATAGAGAAATTGAAATTGAAAAATAATTAGGACTTTCAAGATAAATATGTCTGAATTGGCACTTTATCATAAGCATGTCTTAGATCTTTTAAAATAAATCCTTGAAGCAATGGTGTCACATTAGAATAATAATAAAGTTGATGCATTAGATAAATTGGCTAAAGGAAAAATAGACCCTCAGGGATAGCCAATTATAATAATAGTCCAAACCAATCCCTTATTGGCACCAACCCTCCTACAAGTCTTTAAAGCAAAAGAAAATTGAGAGATTTCAATGATAATAGAAAAAGATGACTAGAGATAACTATTCATCACCTATCTTAAAGGAGGTGAATTGTTAAAGGATAAATCAAAATCTCATCAAATTTCATAAAGAGCTCTATGATATGCTCTTATGAATGATACATTATATCAGTGTTTAGTCGACCAAATGAGGTTGTGATGTCTATGACCAAATGAAGCAAAGATAGTGATGATTGAAGGTCATGAAGGGTTGTGTGGTGCACATCAATCTAGCCCTAAAATAAAAATCAAAATCAAATGAATGGGATACTATTGGTCCAGCTTTGTTCAAGATTGCATTGAATATGCCAAAAGATATAATCAGTGTCAAATATATGCAGACATGTTGCATCGACCACCTAATAATTTACATCCAATAGTGGCATCTTGTCCATTTAAAAGATGGTAACCAATGTAATTGACCCAATAGATCCTCCATCATCTAGAGGACATCATGTCAATTTATTTTAATTACTTCTCCAAATGTGCGGAAGCAATTGCATTAAAAGAAGTTAAATTAGACAATATAGTAAAAAAATTTTGAGATCATATCATCTACCAATTCAGAGTACCTCAAGAATTATATCTGATAATGGCATTACCTTTAGGAATGCCAAAATTTATCTCCTCATTGAGAAATATAAGATAGATTGGGGGTATTCTTCAATATACAATATAAGAGCCAATGGTCTCATAGTAGCATTGAACAAAATATTGGTTAAACTTCTCAAGAAAATTCTCTCTAAAACTAAAAAAGAATGGCATGATAAATTAATAGAAACCTTGTGGTCGTACCATACTACAAATGAAACTTCTACACAAGCAACCCTATACTCATTATTCTTCAGATCAGAAGCAATACTTTCTCTTGAAGTAGAACTACCTTCACCCTTCATAGGAATTCAAAATAAACTTGCAATAAAGAAAAGTGTATAAATATGTCTCGAAGAGCTTGAAGCTTGAGATGAAACTCAATTACAAGCCCAACTAAATCTAGAAATATATAGAATAAGGATGACCTAAGCTCATGACTGCATGGTTTGCCCAAGAAGCTTCAAAGCAGGTGTGTCTAGTACACAGAAGGCCTATCATTCCACATCAATGTGCCAGTGAAAAGTTTGATCCAAATTGGGAAGTACCATATATCATAGAAAAAGTATATGAAAGGGGAGATTTTCGTCATTGATACAAAAGAGATAAGACATATTCCCCTTATAAATGGATAATATCTCAAGAGATATTATGAATAAATATTAAAGGCGTTATGCTTTATAAATGTAAGAATAAAATCAACTTGAAATCAATCAACTGAAAGGATACTCTTCCCTTAAGTATAAAAAGAATATTCTCATCTCTAAGGAAAATTCCTTTATCAACATGGGGCAATTTTATAAGCCTTATAATGTAAAAAAATTTCTCCATCAAAGAGAAACTTTCTTTAATCAAAGCTATCTTAAACCAAGATCCATCATGCCCAAAGGGGCTAGATTAGATCCATCATGCCCAAAAGGGTTTTGATCTAAATTTAAACCAAGATTCATCTTGCCTAAAGGGGCCAGATCTAAATTTAAATCAAGATCCACCATGCCCAAATGGGCCAAATTAGATCCATCATACCCAAAGGTGTTGGATCTAAATTTAAACTAAAATCCATCATGCCCAAAGGGGTCAGATATAAATTTAAATCAAGATCTACCACACCCATGAGGCGGATCGGATCCATCATGCTTAAAGGGGCTGATCCATCATGTCCAAAAGGCTAGATTTAAATTTAAATCATTATCCATCATGCCAAAGAGATCCAATCTAAAATTAGATTCCATCATGCCAAACAGATCTAAATCCAAACCTTAGATTTATGATGTAAAGTGGATCTACAAACTTAAACTTAAATCCAACATGTCTATATAAACAAGATTTAAGTCTAAATATAACCAACCTACCCAAAAGAGTGGGTCTAAATATAAATATGGATTCAATATGCTCAAAGGAGGAATAAATTCAAATATAAATTTGAACTTTATGAAATTAGAGAAGACTGAATCAAAGCTTACAAGTGCAACTCATTTACAAATTCAGATATTACTATTTTTTATAATGCCTACTTTGCACTGGACTATTCTTATTATGCACCACTTATCAAGAGATCTTGTCATATATAATCATTCATGAGATCTCATTCAACAACTGTCTTTAGGTCTTTGTCACTAACTTACAGAATCTAGAAACTCAAATCGCCCCTAGTAGTAGTCTACTTAAGCAACACAATACCTTGGCATTGTAGGCCTAGTACTTAGGCATTATAGTGACGGTCTTAAGTTTTAAAAAGAAAGAATACTAACATTTCTCGCCATCTACTTTTTGGTTGTGATAACTACCTAGGGGGAGCAGGGGAAATGTTATGGAGCTAAAAATTGCCTAAGATGTGGGAATAGTTACCCAATATCCTCTATAAAAGAGGGGGGACTGCCCATCCTTTTCTTCTTTTTTCCCCTTCCAATTGCTAGGATTTCAGGGTTCTTACAACAACTTCTGAACTCCCTCTCCCTCTTCTTTCTCTTATAAGAACTCTCAAATGCTCTCTTCTCTCTACAACGCCTTCTTACCGTTGTGCTAGGGTGTGTTCTTCTCGTACGAGTTAAAAAGCAAAGTCTAGCTGTCAGTAACTCTAGGTAAAAGTTCTTGAAAAAATTATTTAATGTAATTTCTTCTCCTAAAAAAAAATTCAAAGAATTTTGAAAGTTTTTCACCGTTAATCTTGGATCTAGTGAGAAATAAAAATCCTCCCCCCATCAATCTTGGATTTAGAGTAAGAGAGAAGCATTTAGATATGTTAAAATGCATTTTAGGTGGAAGAATATCAAGAATTTTAAGTCTAGAAGACCTATGGTTCTGGAGCAAGATAAAAATTCTCTCTTTGTCAATCTTGGATCCAGAATAAGGGAGAAGAGTGCTTCTTGCACTAATATATAATAAAATCTAGCACACTAAAGTGTTATTCCACCAAATTTTCATCAAATTATTAAATACTTCATGAATTAGGTTCAAAAATAGAGTTCCCTCTCTATGACATTGAGGCGCTAAGTCCTAGCACCATAATATTAAGCTCTCTGGAATGAAATATTTGACACTCCACCTTGCAGCATCGAGGTGCCAAATATCCAACACCACGGTGTTAAGCTCTTGGATTAATGTTATACTTGCAGCACCATAGTGATACCCTCTTGGGTTACACCTCTCTACAACAGTGTCATAACACTATTTTCCTAGCACCAAAATACTACATCTTGAAGTCCATTTCACCATTGAACTTAGTTATGGTGTAATAAAATCCTTTCTTCATTGATCTCGGATCCAGGACAAGGGAGAAGGGTGTTTTGCACAAAAAATATGAAGCTTAGCATTATTTAGGCATTATGTTATCAAAATTTCAAATTTCCCCAAAAGTATTGAATATTAAGCACTAATGAAACAACACTAAGGTATTGCGGTTCTAGCATCGAGGCATAGAGTGTTCAAGAATCTTGAGCCTTAAACACACATCCAACAACACTAAGGTGTTGATATTCTAGTATTGAGGCCCTATATCCTCAAAATAATTAAACTTTAACACTCATTTGGCTGCCATGGTGTTGATATTCCAACAGGCACCAAATCCTAGTTTTAAGACATAAATTTTTTGCATTATAATGCTACAATACTAACTCAACAGAAGGCACCATGTTAATAGCACTTACCATGATAGCTCATAGGTGCCATGTTTTCAACACTGAAGCACTGCTCCCCAAAACTAGAAATTAATATTTTCATGAGAATATCTAAATAAATCTAGCACTCCTAAGGGATGTAAGTCCAACCTATTTGTTTGCCATGCGAAGATCCTATAAATCTAGAATTCCAAAGGGATGTAAGTCCAATGTGTCTCTTCTCCATAAGAACAGTCATATGGAATTCCAAAGAGATGTAAGTTCAATCTACACATTCTCCATGCAAATAATATATATCCATATGACATTCCAAAAGGATGTAAGTCCAATCTATACATTTATCATGTAAATAATCTATATCCATATGACAATCCAAAGGGATGTATGTCAAATCTATATGTTCACCATGTGGACATCCTATAAATCTTCCAAGAGATGTAAGACCAACCCATGTGTCCTCCATGTGAGCACCCTAAAGGAATTCTAATAGATGTAATCCCTACATGTACAAGACTTCATTGAATTTTTTTTGATAAACTTATAAATTTAGTTTACCTTTAATTCACTAAATAACCCCACATTAAAACTATAGTCTACTGGGATATCTAAGATGAGGCAACCAATGCCTACTAATTAGACTCCATATACATTATGGCTAGCCCTCTAATGTTGGTAGACTAGAATAATGTAGTCCCAAGATGACAGAATCATGGGATCTTGATTGAGACTATTCTTATATTTTTCTTAGAAAATCATCTATGCCACACCACACATGGCCATAGGCATTGATTCATATCATTAATATGTTTGTTTCCAATCTTAATCAAGAGTTATCTCTTACTATAGTAAGAGGGCAAATTAACTATTAATGCTTGCATTCATAAGAAGTAAAAACTAGCTCTAAATAAACCCTAGTATAATGTTAGGGGAAACTAGGTTGAATATAAATCAATCTGCCTCATAAAGAACATACTCATGTCTATCCCAATAAAGATGGTAGAAAATTTGGATCAAGTTTTATTTTTTTTTCCCAAGAACTTAAGAATCTACTAGCTTATAATCATCAAGCTTTGAATCAAAAGACTAATGAGGAGGGGCTATCCAAGAGGTCCTTTAATAAACCCCCTCCTTAGTATGCTCTCCTTCATGATTTGGAACATTAGAGGCATTGATAAGGCCAATGCCTCTAACATATTAAAGAGTCTTGCAAGTTACCATAAGCTTGAGATTTTTATTATACTTGAACCAATGGTTAGCATTGAGAGCATTTCCAAAATAAAAATATGATTTACACTTTTCAACATTATCCAAATAAGAGCAACAAGATTTGGAATTTTTGGAAACCTAATATTCAAATCCAAATTTTGGTTAACACCTCCCAATTCCACCACCTCCTCATTCATAACACCAAAGTTGACCTTCATGCCACAGTTATTTATGCTACTTGTAATAGAAACTCATGAAGAGAACTTCAGACAACAATGAAGATGATCAGTTCAAATCTATCTTGCCCTTGGATAGTTGAGGGGGGACATGAACATGATTGCTAGCCCATTTGAGAAGAAAGGTGGTTGGAATCCAACCCTTTCTACCCTCACTGGATTTGTTGAATATATTGTAGAATCTAACCTATATGATGATGGCTATAATGGATCCCCCTACAGTTAGAGAAGAGGTAAAGTTTTTGAAAGATTAGATAGGTTTTCCATTAATTTTGATTAGATATCTCATTTTAGTTCCACTGAAATAAGACACCTCTCCATGATTGCATCAAACCACTCTCCTATCCTTGCAAACATTTACATCATCCCCAATCCAATCAATCATCCCTTCAGGTTTCTCAACACGTGGATCCTTCACCTTGATTTTGAAAACTACATTTTGAAGTCATGGCATAATACTACAAATGATAACCTATGGATTAAACTTTGGTTTTTACACATGATAACTCTTTTTGGCTCTCAAGAAATAGAACAAGGAGGTTTTTGACAATATCCACCATCTCATCTACCAAACTAAAAGGAAGATTAATAGCCTTGAACAAGCCATCTCTATTAGGGAACCTGCTGATATCATGGATCTAGAATTCCAACTAGAATAAATAAAAATTGAATTGTAATCTTATGTTGATAAAGAGGAGGACCTCTTGAGACAAAAAGTTTCTTCCAATCATTGTGTCCATAGAGATAGGAATTCAAAATAATTTCATCCTTTCCTTAAGAGAAAATGGGAAGGTAAACTCATTACTATGATAAAAGACTCAATGGGCAATTGGATTTCAATCAAGATAGTAATCATAAGGGAATATGTGAGCTCCTTTCAAATCTATTAAGTACCTTACATTAGTCTCCAATAATATCAATTCCCTCATGACATCTTTGAGAAAGACATAAATCATATAAAGAATGGGGAACTTACCACCATCCCCTTGGAAAAAGAAATTCTAGATGCTCATAACTCAATGGATAGGTATAAGATGGCTGGACCTGATGGATTTCATGCTCTCTTTTGCCAAAGAACCTAGAATATCTTAAAGCATGACACTATTATGGCTATCCAAAGCTTCTTCAATGGAAATGATGTCCATAACTTCTTCACAACTTCTTCAATTGTCCTTATTCCCATGGATAATGAGACATATTCATGGGACAAATATAGACCAATCTATCATACCCCAGTCCTCAACCAACTTATTAGAAAAATCATTGCCAACAGGCTTCAAAACTTGGGACCCATCTTTATTTCTCCTAAGCAGCATTTTTTAAAGTTAGGAACATTACTAACAATATTCTACTAGCTCAGAAGTTGGTTAGGGAGATTGAAAACAAAAGTAGATGATGGAATGTGATATTCAAAATTGACATCAAGAAAGCATTTGATAAAATTAGTTGGGACTTCATTATTTAAGTTCTTAAGGATAGAGGTTTTGTAATGCATTCTGTCATGTAATTTAGAAAACTTTGGAGAACAACGACTACAAAATTCTCATTAATGGTCAACCTCATGGGTACTTTAAAGCTAGTAGAGGTGTTAAACAAGGAGAACCCCTTTGTCCCACTCTTTCATCCTTACCTCAGACTTCATTTCAAGGAAGCTCAATAAGGTGGTTGAGGTTAAATAATATATCAATTTTCACATTAAAAGCAATCTAAATTTCATACACCAAGCTTCTGCAGATGATTTACTACTCTTTTGTAATGAAAGCAAAAAGGTTATCAAGAATCAAATAAAAATCCTTAAAGAATTCATAGAACTATTAGGTATAGCATTAAGCACTAACAAATATTTTTTTTGTAATAGGAAAGCTAATTAAACCATCCAAATTCACCAGATTAAGGAGATGACTGGCTTTACCCACTCCACCACCCCATTCTCTTAACTTGGTTTCAAACTATATAAAGGAAAGATCACCTCTTTCCTATTCAATGAACTGATTGATAAGATTCAAAAAAAGATAAACTCTTGGGAGAATTCTTTTCTTTCATTTGGAGGTAGAATAACATTGGTCAAAAGCATCCTCAACTCAATTCCATTCTATACTACTCAAGTCCTTCAAATTCCCAAAAATAATCAAATTAATATTGAGAGAACATTTAATAGGTTTATTTAGAGTCACAAGAAGAAATTAATTCTTTAGACAAGCTAGAAAAAAATGTGTAAACCTACTAATAATGGTGTTTTGGGTTTCAGAACCTTAACTGACAACATCAAATGCAATGCCACAAAATTGTGGATTCGGTTCAAAGAGAGATCCACCATTTAGGCTGAGTTCATGCACTAGAGAACCTATCCACATACACACCCTTCATTGGCTCACCACCCAAGAAAACTGGATTCCTCTATTTGGACTCATGTTATCGAATAGAATTGAGGCTAAAGATAAATATTCTATGAGATTGGTGATGGGAAAGCTAACTTCTAACTAGATCACTAGTTTGAGGAGGTGCCCCTTTCCAACGTGTATAAAGACTCATGTTCTCCTATTCTATAATTTGTTTTAGATTTTTAGACTGTGAATGGCTAAAATGCTCCCAAGCTATTTGAACTTCTTCCATTGGTGATCTATTGCAAAATCTCTTCCACAAATTGTAAAGGATGCAAGAGACAAACTCATCATCAAAGGTAAAACTAAAGCAGCATCAGTATCCAAAATCATCTATACACTTTAGAAGATGGTGGTATTTTTGGAATTTGAATGAATTTAGACTTTAAATAAGTGATAATATACTAATATGCTTGAGAATTCATTCATAAGAAAAATGAATGCTAAATTTCATCTAAGTTGCTACACATATTTCACTGTATTTGAATTGGACTAAAGATTGCTTTGCATTGTATATAAGGTTTTGTTTTATAGTTTTTTACACATATTTGATGCATTTGAATAAAGAGTTAATTGCTCTAGAATATGTATAAACTTTAATTATTTGCATCACCTTTTATCTACTTGTACAAAGAGTTGTAGATCCGATGGTGATTACTTTAAGGTAATATTTGCAACTCAAAATATAGTATCTTTGCTTGTACTTAATTTTTTCATCATATCCAACTTTTACTCTCGCCCATAGAAATTGTTATGCATCTTTCAAGCAAGATTCTATGAATTCTAATTAGTCAAATATTTAGTAAAAAATCACATCATGCTCAATGATGAGCAGTTGAATTCACTTAAAATTCCTTATAAGTCTTATTTGAATTACATTCATATTTGAATGCTAGCTTTCAAGCTTACTACAAGCCTCTAATGATTCAATTACATATTCAACTAAACTTCTCTTTAGACCATTTAAAATGAGACATTGTAAGAATTGCATTCAAGCTCATTGATGAACTATTAAAATCTATTATAAGTTTCATTTAAATTTTTTCAAATATCTTTCAACTCATATAATGTAGGTTTAGGCACAAAGCATTTGCTCTTCCCATGGTAATTACTATTCATGAATTTTTACAACTTTGCATAAATTAGGAAAATCTTGTTCAATCTAATTGGTTAGATGTCAAAACCTACTCTTGCTAATAGGTGAATTATCAAGATTCATAATAATTCGTCAACCTCAATTGTGCTTAACAAAGTCATTTTTGATGGACTTAGAATAAAATATCATAACCCTAATGTTTATTGAATAAACTATGATCATGCTCAATGGTGAACATTTAAGTTATTTTTTTTGCTATATTCATGAGTAAAATCTGATCACTTACTTTACGTCAAGTTCCATCTTTTTATGAAAAACTTGATTTCAAATTTGTTGTAAGTCTCTTATAAGTTTGGTATTATCCTCCTCAAGTCTCACTTATATTTGATTTGAGTGTCTTCATTTATTTCAACATATAAAGCAATAGACTCAAGAATTCATTTGGAGTAATGTCAATGGTAATTCAAAGTGTATATTTTATGATTTGGATTTGAATTCATTTTTATTTTGCAACACATTAAAGCCCTTTCAAATGGTTTTAACTATATGTTTTTGGTGAGTTTAGTTTACTAAAAGTTTTGGTAGTCTCCAGGCATTGTCCCTACATAGGGGGCTGATTTGGGAGTGCAAAGTCTTCCTACCATGCTTATTGAAAGCGTGTATGGTAGGTGCCTTTCGACACCATGGCCAGAGAAGTCTTCATACCTATTGAGCTTATGGAAAGCATCACATAGGCCTTCGATACTTATATGATAAGCATCCTAGTTTCCTCCTTGTATTGAAGCAACATGAATGAGTACTTATCATCAAATAATTCTTTGTAATTATATGAAATTAATAAACACATGTATGTAATGTCTTATGCATTGCACATTTGAATATATAGTTATTTTAATTTGATATTTGATAGGCTCCTGGCATCATTGCTGCGTAGGGGGCTGCATCATGGGTTTATGGCCTTACCACCATGCTTATGGGAAGTGGGCATGGTATGTGTTTTGTAACATCACAACCGAAAGGAATATGTACCTACCTCACTTATGGGAACTGCACATAGGCCTTCAACACCTATATTAATACAATCCTAGCATCCTCCTCGTGCAATGAGTACTTAAATCTAACAATTATAATAGTTATATTGAAGCGATGAGTACAAGAATTTAATACATTAAAGCAAGTACAAAGTTATTTTAAAATTTGACAATTTTCCAACATCATCCCCACAGAGGGGCTATATCGAGTCAAAGTCTTACCACCATGCTTATGGGAAGTGAGCATGGTAGGTGTCTAAGTGTTGTACCTACCACACTTATGAAAATAATGTGGGTTAGAATAATGTGCACATGTACTTATATTTGAGTGAATCAAATAAGAGAATTTACTTAAATCTTACCATTCCACTGTGAGGGTTGTTGATTAAAAATTGGGATTAAAGTTAAACTCAAACTCAGTTGGACAATGATAATAGGAACATCAAACCTACAAATCATACCTTTTATTCACTTTAATCTATTCGAACAACAAAGTGGCTTCCTATTAGCATAATATAAACAAGATTTAAGTAGAATTCAATTCCAATACTTCCCAATAGAAAAATGAAAGCTTTAAACTTATGTATACATTAAAATTTTATACTCCCCTTATTAAAACATTAGTCCAAAGGTTAAAAATTATCTAATAGCAACATCCTGACATGGTCTATTAAAAATTTTAATTCAACCTTATCTGAATAACATAAATGACAACCTTTAAATGCTCATAAGATCTAGAATCAAAATTTTGCTTTATATTTACTCTATCCATTAGGATTTGTTGTAGTGGATTGAAGATTGAGGTTTAGAATATGGCTTGAAAGGGCTATTGTGGTGCTCATATGAAGTAGTGAGAGGTGTCATGCAGAGCTGGATGGGAGGTCAACTAGTTGCTCATGTGCAGTAGCTAGCAACCTAGTTGAATGGGATAAGAAAGGGAGAGGGATGAATGAGATGGATTTGAGGGAGATCGAACCTAAGATGCACAAGTCGAAATGCAAGAGGGGAGTTGAGAGTTTGGGTCATGGAGAGAGTAGGTTGGGCTAGACACAACTTACCATCATGAAGTATGGTAGAACTAGGAGATGGGAGAGAGGAGGAATGTCATGAGGATGGAGGGGATGTGTGGCTTTCTTGCTCAAGTGAGAGCAGAACCTGTGTGGCTTGGCGTGCTCAAAGATGAGAGAGGGGGTCAAGAAGAAGGGAGGTGTGGTGTTTTAATTTGGAGTCATTGGGACACCATGTAGATCTTAGGGGGTACTTAGTCAAACTATTGGGTATGACATTAAGGTATGATATACCATCTCTAAAGATGGAAACATCACCTTACAATGGACCTAATCACCAAATAAAGACTCCTACGATAGATGGGTCTTCGTATATATCAAAGATCTTTTCCCTGCTTTACATGGAAAAGTAAAGTATGGTTTATTTTATGCTAAGTTCTTTAGTTCCTTATGGAAGCAAGCTTCCATAATAAATTACATCCTATGGAGTATGAACTTTCTATGAAAATCTTGATTAAAGTAGTTAATCAACATCTCAAAAAATTTCAAGGTTGGACTATCAAAGGATTTGGTATTTTTTTAAAAATTAAGTGGGAATATTCAATTTGGAAAGGCTTATTTTCATATTCCAAAGGAAGATCAGTAGAGAGCACTCACGATAATAGGAAGCATAATGAGCACTCCAATCTATCATATGGTGAGGCTTTATATATTTGAAAGAGAAGATTTATCTTAATTTGAGTTAAATTAGAATGTTAGGGCTTATAGTCTATCAACACAAGATTGTGGAAAAGCCAAGAGGTGAGCACTTATGTTCATAGCCCAAAGGAAACAAATGGTCTTGGGTCCTGAATATAGGATGCTTTAGCACAAGCTAAGAGCACGACCTAAATCTAAATGGAAAATGTGACATAATGGTTCACCTCCATAAGAGAGGGTAAACTTATCTTGACTCTTCTGGACTTACAACCGTCTGGAGTGGTCGCCAACTAACACCTCCTACACTTAGAAATCATGTAGGCCAGTTTTATGTTTATGCAAGATAGCTAAGTTATTATTTAATTAAGAAGGAAATTAGAGTCCTAAACTCAGTCCCTAAGAGACTAGATCTTGATTGGCATGAAATCATGACTCAAACTAAATGCAAAATTTATAATTTATATATCAGTTTGACATATTTATTTGGACAAAGGCTGGGATAATTGTGCTAAATGCTTGATGAAATATAGTTATTGGCTAAATCAGTGGAAGGAGGTGTTCTCCACTACAAGGGATGCCCTCACATGTCAAGCATTCCCCTATCATGCAAGAATGGAGAGCCTCCATTTTCAAGAGTGAAGCAAGATGTCATGCATGATGTTAGAACAATCAACATTCAGCTAACAGGTTGTTAAATATTTTAATTATCTTGATTATAGCCTAAGCTTTAAAGTGAGATTATGAGTTTTTTTAAAATTTAGTTATGTGTTTTTAATGGGGGTAGAAAAATTAATTTTATCCTATAGAGTCTATCGCATATAGGCCACACATTCAAACATTAAGCTTAAGAAACCTATGAAGAACATGCAATTTCTAAATCTAAAATTAAACACAATAATCAAACATTTATAGATTATCATGAAAGAATAAAAGGCCGGTGCGGCCAGGTACCACCGTCCTAAAAGGAGAAAAATTGGGTAGCCGAGCTCTACCCTTATACAACCAAGAATACAATAAAATTTTACAATTACAATTGAAGGAAAATGCTATGGGAGTCTTCATTCTTCATTCTTCTTTCTTCCTTTTGATTTGATTTAACTCCATGGCTTCACTGGGCATCCCAAGACTTTGTCTTCTAGCCACTGCTCATCTTAAATCACATAGCACTGATCCTAATTCCTATTACAAAAATTACATTTTTATGAAAAGTAAATTCTAACTACACCTGTAAAATAGATGTTAGCTAAATCAACTATACAAACCCAAGTAGTTATATTCCATAATTTAGACTTAGCACCTTGCACATGGGTAACCAATCCCACCTGTCTGAATGTGGATTATGTAAAGGGTTATAAGCAACCTACAAGCAAAAGTAATTTATATTTATTTTTATTTCAACAACTCCTTTAGCATAATCCCCTATAGAAAACATCACTAGGCTAATAGTGGCCTAATATCTAGTTTACGCATAAATAATCCTAACATTCAGTCTAAAACATTACAACACAAAATACACCATCCTAACTTAGAGATAGAAGTGGTGACTTAATATTTTAATGTGTGTGCTAAGGCTTGGTGTGGTGTGTCTTAGCTAGGCTTTAGAATTATGATTATCTAAGTTTAAAATTATTTAATTTAAACATGGAGGGTAGTTTCATTTTAAGTTATTACAAGGATTAGTGGATTTTAATTTATATTTTCTTTTATTTCATTTGATATTTACTTAGCATCTAATTATTATAAAGAGAGGAAGGAGATTTAACCTCTTTCATCCCTACACTAAGTTATATTCTAAAGCATGTATTATTACAATTTTGGTCTTTTTAGTGAATGGTTTATTATATATTTTGATTAATATTATGTTTGGGTTAATCTTAAAGATTCCTATTCAAACATGAAAGGCATCTTAAGATTAATGAGATTGAATTACTATCACATGGATAATGATATATTATTCTTTTTCATCATCAATAGTACGCATATGGTTTAGAACTTAGTATACATGCTATGCCTTTTTTGGCACACTTAAATGCTCGTGAGTGCTTATATTTTGGTAAAAGAGGAATTTCATTTCTTAGCTAAGTACACATACACATGTATTAAAGATTTAAGCAAGTATGTGCCATTGTTTAGACTAGGGAAGTGAGATAATCTAAGACCTCCTTGGGGCTATTCAAAGCCTCATATTTCTGGGATGTATAGACTATATACTTACTATCTTAAATATATATGAATGTATACAAAACCATGAGAATGAAAATCATGCCAAAGGTTATATGTTAACAAATTTATTTATCCTTGTAAAGTAAAGCTTTATCCAAATTCTAATGTATGTAAACATATGAATGAAATTAAGTAAATACGTGCCATTATTAGCTAGGGAAGTGAGGTAATCTAAGACCTCCTTGGGGCAACTTAAAGCCTCATATTCCTGGGATGTTAGACTATATACTTACTAATATTCAAATACATGTAAACGTACACATGAATCATGAAAATAAAATAATACTTTAACATATCTAAGCTATAGACAAATGTAAATCATATAGAATATTCATAGCCAACATCAATTTAAATCTTCATTATTAATTTATAACTTTGAAAATAATTTGGTAGTTTACTAGTGATAATATCCACACATATAATAGGATTAATCTAACACATGCAACTTACACATATATAATTGTATTCATTTGGTTCTTTTATTGAAAAATGTGAATGCATGATATCAAAAGGCATACACATTTATAATGATTGAAAAGGAATAATTAAACATTGCCATATAATACATTGAATCACATTACTTCCTAAGGACAATCAAGTCAAATAAAATCACTTAAGATTAAACAAAGCTTCTTATGAAATTTTATTTTTGGGTTTGAATTATTAAACTTGAAGAGGAGAAAGAACATTTGTTGCTTTACCCCATCCCATGTGAGTGATTTAATATGTTTAAGAAAAAGTAATTAAATAAATTTTATGGATTAATTAAGTTTGAATCATTAAGCAATTCATTTAATTTCCATTTCCTAAGTCTCTTCAATTTAATTAACCATTTAACCATGAGCATCCAATGATATGCAAATGAGAAATTAAAATTTATAATGCTCTTAACAAGATCTAATGTAATTAGACTCATGATTAAATATTTATTAGATTAAAGGTAATCTAATTAAGTACTTATATAGTTTTCCCACATCCATAGGTTAACCATATGTTCCTTAATGGTCTTTATATTATTAAACACATAAAAAGGAACCCAAGAATTCAAATTAAATTATTTGATTAATTATCATTTCTAATTATTATGTTATTAAACACATATGTTCAATTAGGTTAGGTTGACCAATTGATCAAATTGTGTGTTACATTGATGGTTTGGGTAAGTTCATTTGATCATTTGGAGTGTATTGGTGTCATTGGTTTGGTTTAATTTGAAGTGGATTTAGATTTGGCTCATATGGGTCAAATGGGATAAGTTGACTAATTTGGTCAAATTGGCCAAATTGGCTTGAGTGGAGAGTTGGTTTAGGTTCAAATGATGATTTGAGAATGATTGTAGGTGTTGATTTGGATTTAAAAATGTGTTTGGTTCAATTTGACCCTTTAGGTCAAATTGGGCTAAATGGGTCAATATGGTTGGTTTGATTAGATTAGGTTCAACTGGGTGTTGGATTCTATTCAATAATTACTTTGTGATGGATTTCAGTCATTGGTTTTAATCAATTTGGTTTGAAATGTGATTTGGCCCAATTTGGCACTTTAGGTCAAATTAGGTCAACTTGGGTCAACTTGGTTTGGTTTGATTCAATTGGTGGTTGAGTTACATTCAATGGTCAAATTATGGTTGATAAGAATCATTAGTTGTAATTGATTGAGGTTGGGATAAAGTTTGGTTCATTTTGGTCCATATGAGCTAATTGGATCAACTTGGGTCAAGTGCTCAAATTGGCTTGGTGTGACCCAATTGATTGTAATTGGTCAATCAAGGATGATTAACAATCATTGTAGAGGAGATTACATGAGTGTAAAAGCATGGGTTTTTATTTAGGCTATAGGATAGGAGGACCTATTTACCCTAGGTGTGACATAAGTTAGGGGTATGACTTCTTAAGTCTCTTGGCTTGGGTTCAGTGTTCCCTTAATCACTAGAAGTATCCTATGACTAGGGAAATCCTAATGCTTAGAAGATTCCTAAGAATAAGGAAGGATGAATCAATCCTCACTCAAAAAGTGAGGTCAACAAAAGGACGCCCAATAAGTGTGGTGTAACTGACAAGGCACATCGCACGTATTAGCATTGACTGAGATAATCAACAACATCCAGGAAGATCACAAGCACTAAGGATGACCATCCATAACCAAATGAAGAGGTAGATGGAACCATGAATCCTAAGATAATGCAATTTGTTATCATGTCGAGGACATGAGAGAGATGAGTGAAATTTGGTTTGATTGGCTAAGAATTGACTTCGTACTAAGGGCACGAAGGAAGATCCACTGGGGATTTGCACATGAGTTTGATTGGATAATAGATTGATACATACCATAGGCATAAAGGGATTCACTGGGGATTGAGATTTGACTGAGTTTATTTGATTTAATTTGATTTATGCTAGGTTATAGAAAATTCAAGGTTGAGATTGAATTGAATTTTCATTTGATTGTGTTGATTGGTTTTGGTTTGTTTGGTTTAACTTAGGTAATTTATTTTTATTTTGTTTTTGTTGATTAATTTATTTTGAGTTTGTGTTTTGATTTGATTCGATTATGTTGAATAATTTGGTTTGAGTTTGATGATTCATTTTGAATCTAGTTTTGATTTAATTTATTTGATTTTGGTTTTGATTTAATTTGTTTAATTTTGGTTTTGAGTTGGATGATTTATTTTGATTCTGGTTTTGATTTAATTTATTTGATTTTAATTTTAAGTTTGATGATTCATTTTGATTTTGGTTTTGATTTGATTTATTTGATTTTAGTTTTGAGTTTAATGATGTTGATTTTGATCTTGGTTTTGATTTGGACCTATCATTTTGTAATGGACAACACTAAGGAGGGGTTATATGAGCCTAGACTTGCCTCAAATATACCAATCCAAAGGGGTAGTCTAACATCCGTATATTATAGACTATCCAACATAAGGGTTGCCCATTAGTTTGCAATAGCTATACTAGGAAGAAAGCTCAGGGACTCACTTCTTCTAAAGTATAATCAATAATTAGGGTGACCTATTGATAGCACAATAAGTCAAACCTGGTCTAGGCTACTAAATGAGTGCCTCTAAGGGTCTTATCTCAACTTAGAGTAGTCAAGGTGATTCCTACAGGGATTTTTGTTGACACTGCCCAAAAGATAGGATGCCTACTTAGAAAGAGGTGCCTCTAGGGTCTTATCCTAATCCACAAGAGATTTCATTTTATTTGTTTATTTATTTAGCATGGACCCTATTGGTTTATGAGGAGCCACACTAAAAAGGAGCCATTGGGGCTTTGGCCTATCTTGGCCCAAGGGATAGTCAGATCAGAGTATAGAGCTTCCAACCACAGGGGTGGCAACTAACAAAGGGGAACTATCCAATCTATTAATAACTTGGGTCATCTTTAGATGGGGTCATGAAGACGTAATTCAATTAGAATTCTCACAGGGAAGGTGCCTTTGGGGGTCTTATCCTAATCCTTAAAAAGTAAAGCCTATAGGTATACGGTCCCCGGCTTAGGGAGAAAGTGTGGGGACTCACATCTACCTGAGCGGTGTTATCCACCTAGTGGTTTACTGTCAGAAAAGTGAACACCAACCAACCTAAGGTGTCCATCAGTTTATGATGATCAATCTAAGAAGAAAGCATCAGAGACTCACATCTTCTAAGCATCATGGGATAGTTGGCTGACTGACTACTATCTGACCTAGGATGACTACTAAGTGGAGAGTCATAAAGAAGGATTGGACTCAAACTTGAAGTAAGACCCTAATATTCAGATATAAACTCGGACCAATCAGTGCATGGCTAGTCCAAATAAAAGATGACTCACATCTTCTTAAATAAAGCCAACATCAAGGTAGCTTATTGGTCATGCAATAAGGTAAACCACACTAACAAGGCACTCATTGGTTTATAGTGGTTGAGCTAGGAAGAAAGCATGAGGTCTCACATCCTCCTAAACTAAAAAGACCACTTGGGACACAATAGCTAAGTAGTGAATGCTCATTAGAGTGGTTCTTGAGTGAGGGGCTAGGGTCTTATCTCAACTCAAGGTAGCCCATTGCAAATTGATTTGTGTTTCTGTGTAATTTTTTGTTTGTGATGTGTTGATGAGGGATAAGATGCCACCCGAGTTAAACACACCACAAAAATTTAGTAATTGGAAAACTTTCAATTTGGAGAGAAGTTTAATAAAAGAGGAATTTTATTGATGAAAAATTATTTTGAATCTTGTTTATGGATAGTATTTATTTAAATAAAGCCCATTAATGGGAAGCATCGGGCATTATCCTTTATGATTGATAAGTTGATAAGATCTACCTTAGTAAGTCTTTTCTATGGTGAAAGGCCTTCCCATGTGGGTTCAAACTTACCTCCCACCATACGATGGGCAATAATTGGTCTCCTTAAAACTAAAACAAGCTATCCTACTTGAAAAGCTCTAGGGAGGACCAACTTGTTATGAGCTTAAACCATCTTTTCTTTGTATAACTCATGGTTTTAGCATGTTGACAAGCATATTTCTTCCAAACCTTTGAGTTCTTCTAACTATAGCTTACATTTTGGTTTTGATTTTGCTACCCACAGCTATCCGTAGTGATGGGAGTTGAACTTTTAATGGTAGAATGACTTCAAACCCATACTCTAAGGAGAATGGGGTAGATTGTGTTGGAATTTTGTAGGTAGTACAGTAAGCCCACAAAGCTTCAACTAACTACTCATGTTAGTACTACTTGTTATCGTCGAGTGTCTTCTTGAGTATTTGGATGAGAGTTTCATTGAAGGCTTCTGTTAAGCCATTCATCGTGGGTAGTAGATAGTGGAGTATCTCTAATCTATGTTGTGTCTTTGGATAAAGTTGTTAATTTTTATGCTCTTGAAAGTGGTACCTTATCGGATATCATTCGGTGGGGTACCCAAATCTATATACATATGGTTCTTAAAGAACTGGAGCACATGCTGAGCTTTGACATCCTTGAGTGGAATCGCCTCCACCCACTTGGAAAAAGTAGTTTGTAGTAGCTGATGAACTGGTGACCCTTGGATGAAGGAGGATCAATCGGACCCACTATGTCAGTGCCCCAACATTCGAATGGCCATGAAGCCAATGTTGGATGTAGAATATTGGGTGACTGATGTAGGACCACTCCATGTACTTGGCATTGGTGGCATCATTTTGCTACATCCATGCAATATGTGATCATTGTCGATTAATAATATCCAAGTATTTTGATTTTGGCCTTTATTTTAGGACTAAATTGATGAGCTCATAATCACAGATGTACCTCTGATCTTACGAGCTTCATGTTTGTCTAAATAGCATAACCACATGTGATCAAAGAACTACCAGTATAAGACACCATCCACGAGGGCATAGTAGAGTACCCTTTGCTTCACTTGATGTGCTTGAGATTTCACTTGAGGTTGTTTGCCTTTATTTAGGTAATTAATGAAGGGTTTCCTCTAATCCAGTTCTTCATCCTTTTTTGTCAATTATTTATCAATGAGTTCAACATGAATAAGAGGCAATATTTGTCTACTGTGGACCTCTATTAATATGGACTCATCTTTCAGACATGCTAACTACTTGGAAAGCTTGGCTAAGGCATCATCTATGGCATTTTCTCCTCTAGGGATTTTATAGATTGTGACCTCTAGGATCTAGGCTAGCAACTTCATGGTACACTTATGGTAGTGATGGAGCTTGGGCTTCAAGACTTTATAGTACCTAACAATCTGGTTGACAACAAGCTGTGAATACCCAAAGATATTGATGTTCTGAATGCATAACCAAATAGCTAACTATAAACCAAAAATTAGAGCCTCATACCCAGCTTAATTGTTGGTGCAAAGATTGGATAGATTGTATGAGAACCTCATCATATCACGATCTAGTGTTAAGAGGACTATTCTTATCCCTACCTTACATCGGAGAATAGATTGTGGTTCTTCTCTCTTTTAGAGGAAGCTGCACCATCAAAATAGATCTCCCAGTGGTAAATGTCTGTATCCCCTAAGTTCATGATTTGTTCATCAAGGAGATCATCACTGAGTGGGGAATCCGCTGGAAGTGAATGTGCCGCTAGGAAATCCTCGAGTTCTTGTCTTGTCACCATATGGAGGAGTATGAATGTAATACTAAACTATGATAAAATCATAGACCATCATGCTAACCATTCAGATAATATCATCCATGTCATGAGATATTATAATGGATTGATTCTAGAAATCAAGTTTACTTTATGAGATAGCATATAATATCGTAGCTTCTGAGCTACAAAGATTAAAGCTAGGCAATGCATCTTAATGGGTGGATAATTTGTCGTAGTATGTATTAGATGATGACTAAAATAGTAGAGTGCATTCTCTTTCCTCTCATCATTCACTTGGGCAAACAAAGCACAAAGGGAGCCATCTAATGCAATAGTGTAAAGGATCATAGGTTTGTCCGGGATAGTGGTAGCTAGAACTAGTAGCATCATGAGGTATTGCATCTTAGGTCAGAATGGTTGACATTTGCTTGATAGGTTGGATATAAAGAATCTTAGAAACACCAACCTCCCTTGTAATGATCTAAGTTGGGTTAGACTTTTAAGGTGTGGTATTTCTATTATCACTTTAATCTTCTCTGGGTCAATTTTGATTATACGGTGTTAGACAATAAACCCAAGAAACTTCTCTGAAGATACTCCAAATGCACACTTCAGAGGGTTCATTTTGAGATTATATTGCCTTAACCACTCAAAAACTACTCTCAAGTCAAAGAGGTGGCCTTCCTTTTCTTTGCTTTTGACCACAAGATCATCAACATAGCATTTAACTTGGTGATGAATGAGTTCATCGAAGATTCGAGTCATGGCTCACTAGTATGTGGCGCCAACATTTTTAAGGCCGAAAGGCACCACCTTATAGTAATATATTCCCATCGTTGTTCTAAAATCATAATTCCTTTCATCTTCAGGTGTCATTTTTATTTGGTTATATCTAGATGAATCATCCATGAAATAGAAGACTGCATGAGATGATGCAATGTCCACCATCAGTTCTGGAATTAGTAGTGGAAATTTATCTTTTAGACATGCCTTACATTAAGATCCCTAAAATTAACGCATATGCAAAATTAGTTATTCTTCTTCTTAACTGGAATGATGCTAGCCGACTAGGTGGGGTATTTTTCCTCCTGGATGAAACCAACATCGATCAGTTTCTTGACTTTAGAAACTGATGGGTTAGTGTCAAGTTGTATCACTAGCTTATGAACTGCTATTTTAGGAGCTAATCCAACAATTTCTTCATAACTCCATGCAAGCAATCCTTAAACTTAATGAGTAGCCTAACCAAGTCATTTGTTTTAGTTTCATTCAGTAAGGAGCTGATGTATGTTGAGCGTGGATTGTCTTCAATCCCCAAGTTGATGATTGACTTGATTTCTTCTTCAAATTTTGGGGTTGCATCTTTGACTTGGGAGATCATTTGGATTATCTAAAGTTTTAAAGCACACCTCCTTATATGAGTTAATGTGATTTGAGAAGAACCTATCAGATTCTAAATGATTAATGATGACCAAGCAATAGTCATCATCGTCAGCTGGACCCACTATATCAAAGCCTAGTTCTAGTCTTAATTGAGAGCTCATGCATTTATTGTTCCATAACCTTTCAAAGTACTATGACCTGTTCTTAGACCATGCATGCAGAATTAAACCTTTCTTTGTTAAATTAAGAACACAAGGCGAGTACCAATCAAAAGGTAATTATATTAACTCTTTAAATGAATCATCCTCAAATTATACATTAACTTCTTAACTTAAGGATGATGCTCTTGGATAAAACCTTAGGATCTTAGTGTTTTCACATGCTTTGGGGGCTTCCTTAACTACCAAACCCTCAACTTTTTATGAGAAAAGTGGGGTTAGAGCTAAGGTTCCCAACTAATGTCTAACAGTTTCACATAAGGATAACTTGGATACACTCATGCTTTGCTTGGAGACCTAGTCTTCATCACTGTCTAGCTCGAGTGTCACCACCAATGGGATTTGCTGTCAAGAAGAGCTGACTGACATGCTAACTACATAGGACTCATCCTCTGAACTAGATTCTAAGTCCATCTAGATACTAGGTGTATTCCTGGATGTTGGAATGAATCTCTTGGTAGGTGGTAGGTATGGAGGTCTTCCACCTTAGGGACTCCCTCTAGACTTGCCTCTTCCTTTACCTAGTGGAGGTCGGGTCATCCTCCCCACTTGTTCGAATGGAGTAATGAACTATGGGTAGAATCTAATCTCAGGCTCTATATCCTCCGTAAGATCTTCTTCTCATTCCTTTTCCTTTTCTTTTTCTTTTTCTTTTCCTTTTTCTTTTTTTCTTTCTTTTTCTTTCTTTTCGTTTTCTTTTTCTTTCTGACTAAGGTCATGAGAGAAGACATTTTATTTCTTAGGGAGGTAATAGGTTGCATCCTCATAAATCCTGACCTCATGAACTATAAATATCTTGAGATCTCCTTTGACATAATACTCAATTTCACCCCGTAAGAACTTGATGCACTGATGTAAAGAGGATGGAACCATGTTGTTCTTATGTATCCAAGGTATCCTAAGCAAAGCATTGAAAGATGTATCAAAATCTATTATGTGAAACTTGACTTCTATCTTTTAATCCTTTATCTCCAAAGGCAACACTATAGAGCCTAAGGCCCTCTCACCCTGTTCATTAAATCCTTTCAATATCATCCTCTTTGTTTGGAGTTTAAAGATATTGATCCTTAAGTAGGAAAGGGTTCTTAGACTCATAATGTTTACTAATGCACATGTATCAACCAACACTCTAGAGAGTTTGAATTTGCCAGCATCTACTATAATGTAGAGGGGATGGTTGTGCTCTATCGTCCCAATAGCCAGTCTTCATCTGTGAATGTGACTCCTAGAATCTCCTTTGAAAAGCATGCCTCCTCTCAAGCGGCCAACTGAGCTAAGCATATTTTGAGTCGGATGACTTCAAATCACTCTAAATTGGTTAACCCTATTGATTCAGAAAAAGGGGAATCCATTTTTGAATCAAATTAGGATTGGTCAGAATTATTTAAGTTTTTTATTACAATGGCTTGGAGAGCTATCAATTGGACTGAAATCACTAAGATCATCGAAGGTAGATAAGATGTACGCTAAATTATTCTTCTTCATTAATTTCTTTAATTTTGGAGATGATGCATGATAGGAATCAAGTAAAGTAAATGGTATGAGGGGTTTGGTGCCCTCATCTATAGATACAATGCTCCTGCTGGTGGTGGTGGAGCTGGTACATGTGATATCTACAATAGCGGAAGGAGGAATGCTGGACTCGGATGGTGGTTATGCTATGGAACAATCATGGGCAAGTTATGACTGCTATTTCTGGTGGGCTTCCACCCTTCCCGAGTTGTCCTTCAAAACTGGTAGACCTTCCTTAATGTTGGAGGTTTGAGCTAAGTCAGGCACCTACATAGAAAGTTTCTTAATTTTAAAATTTATTTTTTTATAGGTACGGGATAAATAAATATCCCAAACTTCTTTTATCTTAAGAGGATCTAATGTATCCCCAAAGTTTACTTTAATAGAACTATAATATTAATCTACTAAGTATTCTTTAGGGATAGCTATGGCTCCTTACTTATAGCTTCGCTCAAGGCAATCCTTGAAGGTGAAACAATCCTCTAAGACAAGGCCTAGCATGCGGTGGTAGGGGTAATAGTTAGGATCATCACTTCCACATCCTCTGGCTTTCTAGGCTGGGTAGTTGAAAATTAGTCTTCTTGAGAAGGTTCTTAAAGATCTTTCTAACTACCTCCCTTTTAATGAGTATGGCTTGTTGAGCTTGTTGTAAAGTAGGTGGAAAATAATATGGTAGATACAGTACTAAGTAGGGTTGGTGGTGGTGTGGCGGTCGGTAGTGAAAGAGAACGTAGGAGTGGAAGTTGATGGACTCTTGGCCTCTCAAACTGTGATCTTACTGGCTACTTCCACTTATCTACTGCCACTATAATCTCTATCTTTTTCTCAAATATCTTCTGATGCTTGGGCTTAGATGACTGGTCTAAGAAGGGTAACTGCTTAGCTTCCTCTTGTAGGTTATTTTCCTTGTTGATTAATTTCTCAAATGTTTTAATGGTGAAGCCCCTAAGCATGAAGGAAACCAGGCCATGGATATTCTTTAGAAGAATCTCAATGGCATGCTTCTCCTGCTACTGTGGTTTACTTTTCATGCTTAGGTTGTGCCATCTAAGAATGTAATAAAAAACAGACTCATTTAGTTTTTGTTTCTATACAACAAGGTCCCCTATAGGTAGCCTTTGCTAAGCTCCTACAAATCTCTTGATGAAGAGCTTCTCTAACTCTGTAAAGGAATTCACCAAACCATTGGGAAGTTTAGTGTACTAATTAAATGCAACCCTAAAAAGGTACTGATAAACTATCAAAAAAGTAATGCCTCGCTACCACCGACATTACAACAGCTGGCCCTGAAGTATGCTATATTTTGCCTTGGGTTCCCACTGCCATCATAAACCTTGAAGGATGGTGGGACACAAAACCCTTGGGGTATTGAACTACATCAAATTCCTTTGGGTAGGGTCTACCATTGGAAGCGATGAGCTCCCTTAGGCTTGTGCCAATGCTTCCTTTACTTGCTGCTCAACTATCTATTTGATGTCTTTTTCATGCATGGAGATACTATCAGTCATGTTCTTATGCAAACTACTGGCATCCTCATCCATTGGAGTGATACTCTTGGGATGATCTAAGATATGCACTAATTCAGGCTTGTCGGCCTTCATATGAATGGGCTATGAAGTTGGGGCTTAGTTTTACAATGTTAGGCTGCCATCAACTCCTCTACCCTTCTCTCCATCCTATCAATTTGATCATCTTTTTGTTTGATTTGTTAGAGGAGGCGTTGAGTTGAGTCTGATCCGATGCCTCACCTTCCTAAACTACAATACCTTTTTGGCTAGGTTTCTCCCTATGCAAGGATCCTTAGGTATCTACCATGTGGACTTCTACAATATCATCCAACAGGTCATCTTCATCAGCATTAAAATCAACCATACCCTCCTCTTGGTTGGACTGATCATCTCCTACTATCTGCCTGACCATGGAACGATAGTCTTCCAAAATATCCTCCAAATATCGATCATCCACGACCGTGCTCGGATCATAGGCTAATGGTGACTTCGCTAGGGCTTTGTAGAAGTGATGCACTGAATGCTCTAGATAGGTAGAGTGCTCTCCGTAACTAACTCAATAATCATGGGGGTCACCTCGGTATCCCCTCCTTTCTTCTCCTCCAGCTGTGGTGGTGAAGTGACCATGACGCTCTTGGGCTGCCACTCCTTCCTCTCCACCATTGGGATGGAAGGTCGAGCAAGAGAGCTTGGCCTCATATATATATATATGCTCTTTTTTGTGGATTTCAAGTGATTAAATTAATCTTAATTAAACTTGGTGATACCATCATATAGGTAATATGGGAGCTATTTAAGGTTATTTTGATGTTTTGGATGCAGTGATGCAATCCATTCATGATTGGAGATCATTTGATTCAAGTCAGTGTCGAATTGGGTCAATTTTAACTTAAAATATGTGTTGTTACATCCGACCACTCGATACTCATGTAGACTCATCTAAATTGAGCACATACAGTCTCATTTAATAGATTTCAGTCTTCTAATGCTAACAACATGATTAATTTCATGCATAGAGATCATTTGGGCATTGTTGTAGCATCCTAACTCTAATATGTGTGTAGGTGCATCAACTATCCTTCTTCTTGATCTGTCAACCATCGGATTATGTGAGATGTGTATTTGAGTCAATTTTAACATTCTAAATGCTTCGGTGAAGTCCTTTTGTCAATCAGAGGTCATTTCAAATAGTTTTAGTATCGGCTGAGGTATTTTTGCTTTGATTGTGTGATATAACATCCATAGTCCATTCAATTAGCCATGCTTGGTCATTTTGGCTTGTGTAACTAATTTAGAGGTCAACAGGTGCACTTAAGGAGAAAACAAATTCCTCCCTCTTAATGTAAGTAAACATGTTGCTCATGAGAAAGATAAGAATATCATCACCCAAGAGATTGATGATCCACCTATTAACTAGAATAAGGATAAAGAACCCTAAACTCATCATAAAATTTTGATTATAATATGTTGACCCATCTTAAGAAATTGTTGGCATTATTGAGCATGTATGACACATCGATGTTATCTCCAGTGAAATGGAAGACATTGGTGAAAGCTATTCTCGAACTTGATATTTCACTAAGAAGAAATGAGAGAAGCAAGTGTATCACATGACAGACCATCACTTTCTCCTAGGAAGATTTATTACTGGGCACCCTTATGATAATCACTTATTATATGTAACAACTTTACTGTACTGTAATCCACTAAACCATATATTAGTAGACCCAGGGGACTTAGTTAATGTCATAAATATCTACACTCTTGAATAGTTTTTCATAAGTTTGAGAAAGTTGTGTTTAGATAAGCTAATGATCCATGGTTTAAATAAGAAGATCAAATCCTAAAATTTGTATAAGCACACGTGATGAGATTAAGATGAAACATT